>CAMOHE010054733.1:12835-23649 GCA_946598075.1 Artocarpus hirsutus | reverse complement strand
ACGGGGATGGTCTACCAATAAGAGCCATAAGTCTGGGGGCCCCGCAAGATGGGTCCTATGGAGGCTTGAGGGAGTACGCTCATGCCGGACGCCACAATTAAACGCGCGTTTTATTGTGGCGTCTAGCTCGGGCGTACTTCCTCAAGCCTCCATAGGATCTACCTTGCGGGGTCCCCGGACTTATGGCTTTTATTGGTAGACCATCCCCGTGCCGCCCACTCATCCGTACTGTCCCCTCTGGGGTCCTTTGGCCCCTCAGGGCCTCAAACCTCCCTTAAGAGGTTCTTATTTCCTTCTCGAGTACCAATTGAGCTATAGAGGGCCCTTTAGGGTTTTCTTTCACATCCGTCGAGTTCGAACCTCAAACCTCCCTTAAGAGGTTCTTATTTCCTTCTCGAGTACCAATTGAACTAGTAGCTTAATTGGTACTCGATAAGGAAATAAGAACCTCTTAAGGGAGGTTTGAGGTTCGAACCTGAGGGATGCGAAAGAAAAATTTGAGGGGCCAGAGGGCCCTAGAGGGGATAGTACGGACAGTCCGAAGGCCCCGTAAGGTGGGTCCTATGGAGGCTTGAGGGAGTATGCCTGGGCCAGACGCCACAAGAAAAGCATGGTTTTGGTGATATTTGGCCATATATTCAGGTTCAAATGAGATGAGAAATGGATCTTGGGTATTCTTAAAGCTCATCAAAAAGTGTGGGAGCGTAAATTTTCCAGCGTGTAACAATGGTTGAGTTAGGTCATCGAAATCGTCTCTCCTTGATGGCTTGAAGTCGCTAATGAAGTTTATAGAAGTTTTGTAGTGGTTTGGTGGTGTGATGGTTAGAGTTTACTGGTATGGTGATTATGGAGTTTTGAGGTGAGAGATGGTAAGATGAAGAGATAGTATGGTCTTGGCTATAGAACTTAAAGGGTTTTGCCTTGGATGGTTTGAGTTGTATGGGGTGCATTAGCCTTCTTTAAGGGTGATGAAAGGGTATTTATAGGGAAAAATAGGACTTAGTTTGGTTGAGAGCCTTCTACTTTAGGTATCTAATTGAAGGAAGTTCCAAGTCTGGTTTTGCAAAAGCAGCCATAACTAGAAACTTCCCGCCATAAGAGATTTTCCTTAGGTTTAAATTTTGGTTTCTAGCATAGGATTAGGTTTTTAGAAGCCTTGATTGCCAGCCGACCTAAGAATGCCACTTTGGGTGGCCTGCCACAAGTGCCTAAAAGGAGGAGGCTTTGTCTTGCCATTTTGGGCATTGGTCAGACCTTAGGGTTGGGCTCCCTTTTGATCCGCCCTAATAGAAGAGATGATTTTTCCCTAGTGGCAAGGGTCACATGGCTCCATAATTGGGCTTCTTTGGGTGGACTGCTAAGCTAACCTGGTGGGTGAGCTAGTGGGCTAACATGTTAGGTTGGTTAGATGGGTTGGTGTGTCAGGTGTGCTAAAAAATGGGCTTTTACTAGCATTAGGCTAAGGCTTCTAGATGGGTCTGTTGGCTTTGTTTTACTCTAATTTCCTCCATACCCATTTTAGTCTAATTCCAATTAGACTTAATGCTAGCCAGGTGTTTTAAGGATTAAATAATGTAATAATTTTATGGAGACATTTAATCAATAAAGAGTTTATTAATTATTTCATATATCAAATATGTCCTCTTTATGTTCATTTATGTTGATTATATGATAAGTAAACCAAAGTATGAGACTATAAATCTAAACCTTTAAGATCGTGCATATGATAGTTCGATTATATAGAAGACATGAATTTTAAAGGTGATAGTCTAAATAAAAAGATCCGCAATTGAGGGAATAAAGTTGAGCGCTTTATTCATGCAAAGATTGTTATGTTATCTATATCTCTAAAGCGAGATGGCTTCTCTTGGTCATTAAAGTTGGACTCCGCGAGTTGAAACATTGGTATATTGTCATAGGTGATGATATATTAGATCGGGACAAAAGTGAAATTGATTTAATTAATAATTCCATTTGTTTAAATCAATTCATTTTAGATAATCACATATGTCGTCTTTTAATCTTAAAATGAATTAATAGGCCTGTACTCTTGATTTGTGTCTTTTGATATACCAACTGGTGACATTCCAGCATGCTAGTATGTTAAAAACATGACTTTTGATTGATGTAGACTCGTTATTCATAAATATAGAATCCATAGCTTTTTTATAGAGTTAATGATATTCTCTTACAGGTATTATCATGTAATTAGAAAAATGAAGCGCTCAACCCTTCAGATACACGGGTGTAAATGAATAGTATATTATTTATATTGGTTATAAATAGTAAATTTTCTAATAGTGAGATAATTGAACATAAGATAAAAATAATCGAAAAGATGAAATGAAATTTTATCCTTAAGTCAATTGTGAATATCCAATGGGGATGTTATACATTATGGTATGTCATGGATGATTAACTTATTAGAGTTTCATAATTTATATATAGTTCAAGAATGCAGCTCTACGCTTTTAGTGGAATAGCTTAAGAGTTGATAATTTAAATGAACGTGTCGGGGACGTGTTATTATATAATTATAGGAACTTGGTCTATATATGTCTATCAAGTCTCCTTTACTAGCTCAAAATTTTTCCTAAAATGATATGGCATATTTTTTTTCCTACATATTGGTAAATTATGTTAATTTCTTGATTAGTTTAAATTCAGTTGATTGGATTTAATAATTCATGTTAGTTTATTGGTTGAATTAATTTTATGAATTAATTCAAGATAAACATATTGAATTATTTGAATATATATTTTATTTGATATAATATTGTAACACCTCTATGTGGGCGTTAACAGTATTGAATAAATAAAAATAACCTTAAATTCAATATCATTCAAACTAATAGAACAGTGCCCATGGGTCTTTAAACAAAAATAAAAACAAATGTTTAAATACAAACCATAGTTTTTAATGTAACACCAAAAATTTAAAATACATTTATTATCATTATAGTACAATTTCCAAGTAACTTAACATAGCCATCACAAAAGCAATACAAATCTTACATGTTCTAGAAGAGTTACAAATAAACAAAGATCTTCCAACACGAAACCAATAGTATTGTTGCCTATTCCTTGTCAGAAAAGTTGCACTGAGTTTCACCTGAGAGATAAATATGATAGGGATGAGCATCAACATGCCCAATAGGTAAAATCATTACTCACCTTAATGTTTTATTTATTACCATATTAAAACTGCATGGTTAGTTAATTTACATCATATTCCAGATTATGAGGCTTATTATGATCACATTTGGTGGATACCATAGTTAATTATTACCAAGTTTCATACTTATATATATATATATATACACAAATATTACCATTCATCATTGTTCATAGGTATCCACGTTAAATAGAGTATCACTCAACTCATCGAAACCCAAATGGGCGCGCTTGGCTATCCTCCAAACATTCCAAGAGTGTTCCGATGAGGGGACATCAAGCCCTGAGTTCTCATCAAGTCAATTCTTATACAGTGCATTTTGGGACTTTCGACCTAAAGGAGCGTTATCGCCCCTCTCCTATTTTACTTTTTAGGGTATTCGTGCCCAAGAACGTAACATCTGCCTTCTTCACGTCTTACCATTCCTTTATATTAAATCGTTATTTATAGAGTCAGTTTTCCTAACCATGCTTCTCAATTTACAACATGTGTCAAATCATTATGTTCATCGCTGTACAATACAGGACGAGTTCTGCATCATCATATTATAGATATAATCACATACAATCAAAATACCATATACATATCTTGCAACATAAAACAACCAAATTTTAATTTACCAAAACCTTACAAAAGATGAGTAATAAAATCCCTACCTTTCCACAATATCCACTGATAATTTCCACCTTACACAATTCATCACGTAAGCTCCAAGTATGCTGTTATCCTAAAACGTATAAAGTAACCATACTTTAACTTAAATCCTAATTTTTAATTATGTTAATTTATCATTTATTTTTATTAGTGTGCCATAATTATTAACATACTAAAATTGTAAATATATAATTTTTTAACTTAATTTTAGTAAATTATAAAATAACAATAAAATAAAAAATATATGAATTTTATTTTGGTACAAAATATATTAAATTAGATTTTTTAAAATAAATAATACGATTTTAAAATATTTATAATTAAAATAATTGAAAGCTTGATATGTATAAAAATTATTTAAAATTACAACGTGTATAGAAAACTATTTATTATTTTCGAACCATAACTTATCAAATAATTATCCTTATCCTAGTGGTTTGGCCCCCTTTTACTTGACGAGAGGTTGGGGGTTCGAATCCTATCTAAAGCATTTTTTTTATTGAATTTTTATATGGAAAAGTGAAAAACAGTTTATGGGAAAAACGACATGTAGTTTCTAAAAAACAACATGTAGCTTTGTGAAAATGACATGTAGTTTTTCACCTAGGAATTCTTTACAGAGAACCTTTAATTCGAATTCTAAGCCTTTTACTCAAATACTTAGTTTTCTAACAGCTTTCTAAACATAAAAACTATACATAAACGATATATAATGTCTCTAAACATAAAAAATACTATCCTCACAATTTCAAAGTTTATTTATAACCAAAGGAAAAACATGCTTATAGTTGATTTCTTATGATAACTTAGGTTCAAGAGCAGCACTTTGAACATACTTTTGAGCATAAAAACATAAACTTGAAAGATTAAATTCGTTCACAAGATTCTAACATCGAATCACAGCTAGATGAAAGCTTGAAATGGCTTCAAAACTGGCTTCAATATGGCTGGGAGTTATGGCTGTAGAGAGAGAGCTTGCTGAGTTTTCTTTAGTCCTTTCTCTTGTTTGTATCTCAATAAAAAGGAAGAGAATGATGTGCAGAGGAAAGCAAAAGTGGGAGACGTGAGAAGTGATAGAAATAAGTTCAATTAATAAGGAACAAATAATTGAGCGGGAGGAGACAAAGCAACAAATCATGGATGAAAATTAAGGGAAAGAACAAGGGACTAGGTGAAGGGAGTTTTTCATGTCTCCTCTGAAGACTTTTGGCAAGAAAATGCCAAAGTAGCATTTTCATACATAAATGAAACTTTCAAGAGCAATATGGTAATTTTAAATACAACAAAAATTTTAAATTGTCATGTTGTATACATTAAGTTTGTACAAAATCACACATGTTAAAATAACGGGTGTCACAAATATTATCTATATATAACTGTTTTAATAAAATAACTTCTCTAATTTGGTTATTTGAATTAAAACTGAGATTTTATCTAAGATGCCCATGTAAAATAAGATATAAAAACTTCTAAAATTGGGGCCAGTGACAAAGTTCGGCCAGCTAGTAGAGCGTAACTTAGCTTCGCAAAACAGTACAACAGGTAGGCCGGTGGTCAGGACCGACAAGCCGGTTGGACATAATCCTATTATGCGTCTTTCACGTGTTTTGATATGGATTTGACACAGTTTCGAATTTAGAATCCCTATCTTAGTAGAATTGAGTCCCTATCAGCCAATATAAATAGGATACGTGTTCTTATTGTTATTTAGATCACTAGAGAAATTTAAAAAAAAGTATTTTAGAGAGAAAACTCTGAAACTCCTATAGGTCTATTATTCAATATCCTGAACCTTAGCTCTTAGTCTTCTCTTGTGGTTAGAAGGAGACGATACCAAGATTAAAATTGAATGATGTGTGCCCACTCACATTTCAATCATGGAAAAGAGAATAACAAAGAAGACTAGTTGGTTGAAGCTCTTTTAGATGCAATTCACATTAGCAGTTCTGTCGAAGTTTTTCTTGTTAGAAGTACAGTTCCAATCCTAAGAGATACATGAGATCTTAATTACTTTATATACATAGTATATCCAACTTGTTATTTGGAAAAAAAAAAACTTTGATTTAAAATTTTTAGTACTCTATTGTGTTCACGTTTTTCCAACACATAAAACCTCCAAAATGAGTTGAAAGTCTAATTGGACCAAATAAAATTTGCTCGTTCACTTTCCTTGCCCTTCTAAACTATGGCCCACTTGGAAAACCCTGCCTCGTAGCTTGGCTCTACATGCCTTACCTTTAGCCATATCACGGGATATGGGTTGGGCTCCTGCCTTGCAAAAAACGAGTGTCAATATTAGGAAAATGATCTTTTTGTTCATCAATTGTACATTAAAGTCTATCAATGATGTATTAATATGATACACTGATGTACATCAATGATGTATTGTCTATGGCTTATCGTTTATTAACTTGATGCTTTAGTCAGTTAAGAATTTACGGGTTGCTCAATTATAAATTATTAGTGATTAATGATAAACTAATTTATTAGTGATATATTATAGCTAATAAGTGATGTATTAATGTTAATCAACGATGTATATTAATTATATGTTGATGTTTATTAATGATGTACTGCTTTATAAAAAGGTCATTTTTTAATTTTAAAAAATAACCATTTTTTTAATTTTTTTTAAAAATTGGATTTTTATTTAAAAAAAGGTGGTAAAAGTAGATCAATTATCTAATTTTCCTAACTCACTAAATTTTATTAATTGGGGGGTTTACGTAAAGGTATGAAAATGGGTGGCAATGTTAGGGTTTGTTTAGGAAAGACGTTAAACGAAACACTATTGGATCAAATGACAAAGACATTGTTGAGAAAAAAAGTTAGATATTATTATATGTGAGAGTTTTTTATTGTAGCAACTTTACACTATGACAAACTGAATTTGTTTTTTTTAACGTATTTTCCAAACAAACTTTTAGAGTGTTTAAGAAATTAGTCGAAAAAAGTTAAAATTTATACAATATAAAATTCTTATATGAAAAAAGTTAAAGTTTATATAATATAAAATTCTCGTAATAAAAAACAAAAATTCCTTACAATACAAAACACTTATATATTGCAATTTTCAAATTCTAATTTCCCATACTAACTCTTGGTGTGCCTAAAAAGGTTTTGCATCGTCGGAAAAAAGGGTTTACAAAAACGACGACATTCCAGTCCAGGGTTGAAGGTACTCTCCTGTACGTGGATCCCATCCGGTGCCACCAAGTCAACTCCCGGAGAAAATAGTAATTACACTGTTCCTGATTGTGATTGGACCGCGAGAAAATGAAAGAAAAGAAAAGAAAGTCCCGTGAGGTTGCCCTCTAGAACTCTCTCTCTCTATTAATTCCTGAAAATTATCTTCACTTCACAAGGCTAGAACTAGAAGACCAACAACAAAGAGCCTGGACGATGATGAATCAGATTCAGAGGTGTGAAACTTGAAAACAGCTTCTTAGTAATTCCTTTCGAAGCACTAGTTCTGTTTCTATTTCAAGTTTCTTGAGAAAATTCGGGAGACATAGTAATATAATATAATATTCTTCTTATCCTATTATTGTCTGTAGTTGAGAAGATTCAGAATAAGTCATTTTTCTTTCATTTTCTCTGCCACGAAACAAATCATACCAAGCTCTTGTATTTGAATTCAAGGGAAGAAACTGACTTTTGATTATTTCCTGGTTGAGTATAGGGTGAATAACAAAAAGAAAAACCTTTTCATTTTATATCGAAATGTTGCAGCATCCCTCCTTACGTTTTTAGTAATATCTCATTTATCACCTATGCTTTATGAATCATGTTAAAATTATGCCCTAAGTTTTATAAATTGTGTCAAAAACCTCCCTAGAAACCTCCTTTCTGTAAACGTTTTAACGCAATTTGTAAAACGTAGGGGATAAGTACAACATTCTCTAAAATACAGGAGAGAATTTTTGAAGATAGAAGGATTTACACCTATTAATTGTGAGCTTAAATTGTTCGTAATTTTTAAGAAATCTGTTTCGGGTGTTGTAGGTTCTTTAAATGTTTGGATACCTGAGTCAAGAGCTGTCTCCACAGTTATTTGCTCTTTAGAATTTGAGGTGCAAATCTGGTATACATTCTGGCAAATGGCTGCTTCAGAAGCTGTTCTGCAAGTTCTGTCTGGTTCATTTCCTCTCTTTAATGGGTCTAATTCATCCCTTTGCAATGCAAGTGGAGTGCTTTCGATTGAATCAGCGGTAAAAACGAGAAGAAAAAGAAGTTTGGTTTCTCATCAAGGGGTCAATGCCTCGAGAATAATACGGAAGGGCTTGAGAGTTTCTGCGGTAGAGGGCACAAATGAAGTCTTTCTTAGAAAATTTGATGCTAATAGGTCAGACTCCGTGAGCTGCAAATGTCAACCGGCTAAAAGTGCCAGCGGGATATCCTCAGAAGAGGAGAGCAGAATGCTGTTTAAGGATGAAGTAGATAGACCAACATCACTCTCGCTTAATGGCGTAGCTTGTTCACCCGGTATTAATGAACTCAATCAGAAATCTGAATCAAATGGTAAGCTCGGCGCAACAGGAACAATTATAGACAAATTGCATGATTCTAAGCAAAAGCTGATTGAGGATGAAGCTTGGAGTTTGCTGCGGGCTTCTATGGTTCATTACTGCAATAATCCTATAGGGACTATTGCCGCAAATGACCCAAGCAGCACTAGTATTCTGAACTATGATCAGGTCTTTATCCGCGACTTCATACCTTCTGGGGTAGCTTTCCTTCTAAAGGGGGAATATGATATTGTTAGGAACTTCATACTTCACACCCTACAGTTGCAGGTAATGTTGTTAATATCTTTGTAAAGAATATTATTATTAATGAGAATAACAATGCAATTAACTACATTTACTTATTTCATTCAAGAGCAATTGTTCATATAAGAAACTTGCCTACAAACTTTGCTTAAACTTGCCTACAAACTTTGCTTAGGAATGTCAGAACTTGTATATGTCAGTTTTCATTGTGTCTACCTGGTTTTTCTGGAAGTATAACTTGGAGACACATTCATTATTTTCATATTTCATCTTTAAGATACTGATGTAGGGCGAAGATTGAAGAAAAAACATAGGAGATGTGGAAAATATTGAGAATCAGGGTTGGGGTTGTGGGGGGGGGGGGGGGGTGGTGGGGGGGTGGTTGTGGGTTTGGGGGACGGGATGTGGATTATGGGGAGAGGATAAGAACTCAAACCAATAATCTCAATGTTTATTAATGTCTTATTTATGAGAGCCAGATCGCAAAGCAATTGTAATTCTGAAGCAATTATAATTCCTAATTGTAAAATAATCCTGAGAGAAAAGATAATAAGTATGTCCTAAAATATAACTTATATGCAAATTCTAAAATTTCTAAATCCGAATCGTATTCCACATCACATATTCTATGGGCTCTCTTTATTACTTTTTTTTTCTTTTACTATAGTGCAAGTTTACGAACCATATATCATGTCTTTTAAAGGATAAAATTCACAAGTATCTGCATGTTAAATGCAGTTTCTATTTTCATATTAGGAGGAAGCACTGTCTGAAGGCTGTCTTGTGATAGCTGACTGTATTTTTAAGCATTGTCTGCTGTATTGTTGTTTGCAGAGCTGGGAGAAAACTATGGATTGCCATAGTCCTGGTCAAGGGCTCATGCCTGCCAGTTTCAAAGTTCGCACTGTTCCTCTTGATGGTGATGATTCAGCAACTGAAGATGTTTTAGATCCTGACTTTGGCGAAGCTGCAATTGGTCGTGTTGCTCCAGTTGACTCTGGTGAGAAATATATAAATTTTCTTCTAAAATACGTGCTTTCATTAATTATTATATGTGAGTGAAAATTTTCATTTTTTTTTCTTAGGCCTGTGGTGGATTATATTGCTACGAGCATATGGAAAGTGCACTGGAGATCTCTCAGTGCAAGAGAGAGTTGATGTGCAAACAGGGATAAAAATGATCTTAAAGCTGTGTCTTGCTGATGGCTTTGATATGTTTCCAACTTTACTGGTCACAGATGGCTCTTGCATGATAGATCGTCGCATGGGAATTCATGGCCACCCATTAGAGATTCAGGTAGTTTGTCTATCTATTATTCATATGCAGATTTGTTATAAGTTTTATTTTTCCCCTCTATTTTGTTTATGAAAATTGAGCACCAGACTCTTCTTAGAGGGGCAAAATAACCTTGTCTTATTCTACCGCCAAAATATACTGTAGAAGCAAAACTATTCTGATCTGACATGAGTTAGAGTAGGGTTTAAGCCATACATGTTGGCTGCTTAAATGAGACATATATCATGTCATCTCCGTTATAGCTGGGTCAGATTGGTTATTTCTCTCTACTGTAATAGTTTGCCTATATAATGTGTTTGTAAAGAAAAGACTTACGTCAAGCATTGATGAACTGATGTTCTCTTATGTCTGAATTATGATAGCCAAAATGTAATATTGATAATTGTAGAATGATTTCTATGTTCTGCTGTCACTTAATTCAGTGTCAGGTTAGCATAGTGGTTTCCGTTGTGTTTATGAGCTAATTATGTTGTGGAAATTGAGGCGTCTGCGCATGTTTATTGAGTACATTTTAACTGTCTGTTTGTTTGTTAAGCAATTTGTGTTTTAACATGAAAACTGAAAAATTAGGAGAGTTTGAATGAATAATTCACTCTATTATTTTCTGAAGAATAGTACAGGTATAAATAGAGAGGGAAGAGCAAATCTCTCCCTGAAATCAAGGGATAACAATCAACCTAAAACAAGGAAGAGGGAAGAGCAAATCTCTCCCTGAGATCAAGGGATAACAATCAACCTAAAACAGGGAATTACAATCAGGAAAAATGAGAAAAAAAACAAAAACTGATTGGGGATATCAATATCCCTTTATTCTAGGAAACAATTAAACTAATTTTAGCAACTAATCCCTAGAGTTTTGGTAGAGATTACGGATTTCCACACTCCCCCTCAAGCTAGGTTGTAGATATTGAGTAAA
>CAMOHE010054733.1:0-12815 GCA_946598075.1 Artocarpus hirsutus | reverse complement strand
TGTTGGCTGCTTAAATGAGACATATATCATGTCATCTCCGTTATAGCTGGGTCAGATTGGTTATTTCTCTCTACTGTAATAGTTTGCCTATATAATGTGTTTGTAAAGAAAAGACTTACGTCAAGCATTGATGGACTGATGTTCTCTTATGTCTGAATTATGATAGCCAAAACGTAATATTGATAATTGTAGAATGATATCTATGTTCTGCTGTCACTTAATTCAGTGTCAGGTTAGCATAGTGGTTTCCGTTGTGTTTATGAGCTAATTATGTTGTGGAAATTGAGGCGTCTGCGCATGTTTATTGAGTACATTTTAACTGTCTGTTTGTTTGTTAAGCAAGTTGTGTTTTAACATGAAAACAAATAACTATTCACATGAAATGTTTCAGGCACTGTTCTATTCTGCTTTACTTTGTGCTCGTGAGATGCTTGCTCCAGAGGATGCATCTGCTGACCTTATACGGGCGCTTAACAATCGTCTAGTTGCTTTATCCTTCCATATCAGAGAATACTATTGGATTGATATGAGAAAATTGAATGTGATTTACCGATACAAGACTGAGGAATACTCATATGAAGCTGTAAATAAGTTTAATATCTATCCGGATCAGATTCCTTCCTGGTTGGTGGAGTTTATGCCTGGTAAAGGAGGCTATTTGATCGGAAACCTACAGCCGGCGCACATGGACTTCCGTTTCTTTTCTCTTGGAAATTTATGGTCTATTGTAAGCAGTCTTGCAACACTGGATCAGTCACATGCCATATTGGATCTTATCGAGGCAAAATGGGAGGAACTAGTGGCAGAAATGCCTTTCAAAATATGTTATCCTGCTCTTGAAGGCGAAGAATGGCGCATTATCACAGGCAGTGATCCCAAGAACACGTACTGCACCTGCCTGATCTTTTTGACGCTCTTTCCTGGTTCTTCCCACTTATCTTTTACTTGGTTTTGTTTTGCAGTCCTTGGTCTTACCACAACGGAGGTTCTTGGCCAACATTACTTTGGCAGGTAAGGTGGTGTTGACTTGTAAAGTGAGCTCATTTTTTTTACTGTTTGAAGAATGAAATTATTCCTTGTGGAAAATCTTGGAAAGCTGGTCATGGAGTATGCAATACTTCACATATTCCGTGGCTTGGAGTAAGGATGTCCGGGTCCAAGTGGCTATTCACCATTAAATGCTTCCTTAGCTAATTAATAATTATTGTTCCTGATAGTTGCCCAATTATAAGAAGCGGCCTTTTTTCTACTGGGATACCCTTCCTTAGCTTGACATGTGATGATTCATGTTTTTGATCTGCCAAAATACCTGACTAGTAGTGGTATTTGAATTAAATACTGGAAATGGTCCTATGAAATCTACAGTTAAAGTATTTTACCAAATACAAGAGACCTCTCTACTGCTGTTGACCGCAAAAGCATATAAGACATACAAGATCCTTAATAGTTGGGTGTAATTGAAAGTTTTTCTATTTAACTTCTCTTTCGGGTATATAGAAAGGAGAAAAAAAAGATTCGATTGATCAAAACTGTATTTTTGGAATTTCACAGCTTACTGTGGCATGCATAAAGATGAATAGACCTGAAATTGCTTTGAAAGCTGTCAAGGTTGCTGAGAAACGCATATCTAGTGACAAGTGGCCTGAATACTATGATACCAAGCGAGGTCGATTTGTTGGGAAGCAGGCAAGGCTGTTTCAGACTTGGTCGATTGCCGGATATCTCGTGGCAAAGCTTCTCTTAGCTGATCCAAGTGCAGCAAACATATTTGTGAATGAAGAAGACTTGGAGCTTAGAAATGCATTCTCATACATGATCAATGCTAGCCCAAGGAAACGGCGAGGATGGATAAGACAGAGCTATATAGTGTGAGTATTGCATTATGAAGGAAAAAGGGATGTTGGGACATCCAAGTGTTTCTCCAACTTTGAAAGCCTTTAGAGGAGTGATGCTTGAGGAGACAGACTTCCCAAACTGTTATAACCATCCAATAGAACTTCTGTGAGATAGGACTTTATTTGTTCAAAGTTTGGTTTTGCATCCAAAGAGTTATTGTAAATTAGTAATGTGGAAGGATGGAAGATTTTGTTCTGTACGAAGAGTGCTTGTATATTGATAATGTAGAAGTAGAAATAACAAGCTATATGTCCTTTCCGGATGATCAGTTTTTTATTCTCTTATTTCCTTCTTCTGAGCACAGGCAACCAAGGAATTGAATTTTTCAAGAAACCGCTGAATTTTAGCTGCCTATCCTCAATTTCTTAAGATACAAGGTTTCTGCATGTGAACTAGGATTTATGTATTTCATTGGGTTGATTTTTAACATGGCGCTAAAATTAAGAATTTTCAAACAACACTAGCTTTGTTTTTTTACTTTTCCATCACTGCCACGTTAGAAGATTCTCTCACATTGTCTCGCCTACGAGACGCGTAGTGACAAGATGGACTTCCCACGTTGGGGAACAAAAGCTCTGATGTCTTCTAGAATTTGGACCTTTAGCAGCCAACTCTTGATCTTCATCTAAAGCCTTGATTGCCAAGAGCGTCATGTCAGGTCAAATGCAATGGATGGGAAATAGTTTTGCCAGTTGAAGGCCCGCGCTGTAGTGCCATATTCCCCACAACAAACATGGAGAAAGATCACAGCACAAACTCTGTCATGGCACCACGCACAACCCCTCGGACGTCTTGAATAACCACTCCAATTCCGACTTGACCAGCATTTAGTGAGAGTGTGAGACAGCCTGGTTCAAGTAGCATCGAACTAGTTATTCTGGCTACGTTTTCCGTTGTATGCACTATGGTCTCGTGGATGAGGTGATACTCCATCTAGTCCGGCTCGACACATTCAAGGACAAGGAGAGTCGAGGAGTATCTAGAAAGCTGAGCATGAACATGCTTATTTCTCTCAGTCTAGATGTGTCAAGCTCTATAGCAAAAGAATTTGAGCTCTTCATTATCAAGGCTTACTGAAAGGACCCCATGATATCTGCAAGAGGAGCCTCCTTTATCATCTTTTTCTAAGACTTAGTGCCCTTAGGGTTAAACACCCTTAGGGTTAAACAATGTTACTGTTTTTGAGACATTTGATCAATAAAGAATTATTATTTATGTCATATATCAAATTTGTCTTCTTTATATTCATTTGTGCTAAACATATGATAAACAAACAAAAGTTTGAAATTGTCATTCTGAACCTTTAAGATCGTGCATATGACGGACATATTATGCGAAAGACATAAATCCTAAGGTGATGGTTATGTCAAGATTGTAATGTTCTCTACATTCCTAATAGGAGATGACTTGTCTTAGTCATTGGAGTGGAACTCCAAGAGTAGAGACATTGTTATATTATCATTGGTAACGATATATTGGATCGAGACTAAAGATTAAATGACTTGATTAATAATTCTGTTTAAATAAATCAATTCACTTTAAACAATCATATGTATTACATCGTAATCCTGAAATGAATAAAAGGGTCCATATTCTTGATTTGTGCCTTTTGATGTACTAAATGATGACATTATGAATTAATTGAAGGTATGCATACCTATACATTGGAGACATGACTCCTGAATGATGTAGAGTCGTTATTCATAGATATAGAATCCATTGCTCTTTAGAGGTTACAGTGTGTATCTAGCTTTTTCATATAATTACATGATGGTCTATCATCACCGTATAGGAGTTCTTAATTTTTTTTTTTTAATTTCGTAGAGATTTTGTAAATCGAAAATAGTACAAGTTTTGGTTTTAAATTTCTAAAAAAATATTTATGTTGATAAAAGAGAAGATCTTCAAGATGGAGATGATTGTGGTTCAATATTTATTTTCAGCGTTAATAAATTTTTTCCTTGTTTTTTTGAATTGTTATAAAAAATAGGAAATAGAAAATAATTAAAATTAATAGGTCTTGGGTCTAGTTCTACGATAGACTGGTTGATCAGTCCTTTGTGGTCTGGTCGACTAGACATGGCGAATGGGCAATTATGTCGAACAAAACAGGTCAATCGGCCACGGTTGAGACTAGTTTTTAATTATTTTGGAAAGTTTTTTTTACAAGACAGTTCTCAAAAAAACTTGAAAATTTTATGATAGTCAGAAAAATAAAATTTTTATCTAGATGAGAGTGAAATTGAAGATGGACGCCACACAAAGAAGGATACAATCTGAAGATACAAGATGAAGAATCAATATATGTTTCAATTTAATTTTGTAATTTTTATTTTCTTTTCTCAAAGATGGAACAATAATATCATTTTGCGTTACTTGTTTACCTTATAATATGTTTTGCCATGTATGCTGATAATATATCATGTAAAATAGGGAGACATAAAACCTTGCTCTTTAAAATATTAAGTGGGAGAAGATTTCGAAGAGAATACGTAAGGCCTCCATCGTTGATTCATAGGTAATACATAATGGTTCCAACCCCTAGAAAGGGATACATCATGTAGTGGGTTGGATTCCCAAAAGGATAATTTGCTTGAGCATGTTTTACCATTGTTCACCCCTAGGTGGCGACTATAAACATGGATCAAGTAATTAAAATGATGGTTAAACACTCAAGATTAATTTTATTATTAACCTCCCTTAAAAGCTCTATTAATAAAATTAATGACATAAAAAATGATTATATGGTAAACCAAGACGAGTCTTAGATGGTAGACATTGATCGGGTGAAAGTCGTGTTTCTAATTGAATTTGATATGTCTCTCCTAGACGGCTAAAAGATGCAAAAATGACATTTAATATTTTTTTTTATTTGTTCTCCCTTATATAATTTCAAATGCGATATTTATGTTTATCATAACCATTATGTTTCAAAGGTTATAAAAGTAGAATTTTTATCGGAAGATAAATTGAGAATGTCAATGTTGTTCTGGTTAGAAGTAAATACATCAAGCAATAACATTCAAATGTCAAAATTTGATACATACTATACTTGGTGCGTAAATTACATCAAGCACAGCATATGTACCAAGAATAGCATTGCATGAGGGAGCGATTTTCCTACTCAAATACTGAGAGTGTTGACACGCCAATTTGATATTTGCAAGGAGAAGGCCTTATCCAGAAATATTCAGCAACACCACAAAACATCAGGGTGTGAGCCGCGGTTTCTTCTTATTCCAATGCAGTTAAAAAACAATGATTTCATCAACACAGCATTACCGAAAGGGCCTTGGACTTGAAAAATACAAATTAAACATAGGGCAACAGAAGTGTATATCCAAAAGAGAAAAAAAAAAAAAAAAAAAAAAAATCCACTTCGGGTACCCCGTCTCAAATGTTTTACAAAATCCCAAGTCTCGTTTCCATCGGTGATGAAACAGCGGTGGATAAGCATGGGATGGCACGAAATCCATCTTGAAGCCACTGATCATCTAGCATAATGTTTATAGTGGAGAATAAGTAATTGATCTACATCACCAGCAGGAAATAGGATAGATTTTACGTTGCTAGCAAACAAGAAAATTGTGCATATACGATGTGTTAATCAAACCAAATCCAGATGCCGCATCAAAGTGGCTTTCAACCATCAATCTTCCTACATGTTTTTGTTCTCTGCCAATATGCTATCAAGCAATGAACCACAAGCATCCTCCAGTAAATCCAAAACCTGCCGCAGAATTAGATTAAATAGCATGAATCGATACAAGAAAACGCAGAATGATAAGGCAGTTCTACGACAGTTGAACCAAAACATTTGTGATAGCTTGCAGAATAATGCAGTCAAAAAAACCGTTTACTTGTAGTATTGCATTAGATCGCCCTCAAATTTTGTAGTATTACATTCGATCTTCCACATATTTCAAGATTACAAAAGGAAAAAGAGAACATGCCCAATGCAGGAATGCAAATGCACAGCCCGTTTAAAAAAAGAAAAGGAAAAAAGCATGGACGGCCAATATAAATATGAAGAGGGAGCCATGAGAGAGACTGCAAAAATACCAAGTTTTGTTTGAGTAACTTGCTAAACAAAAATTTATCCTCTTCAACCTTCTAAAAATGGACTCCATATTTTTCCCAATTTTAGGAAATCATCCAAGGTATTTTTACTGGGGCAATACCTCAGATTTCAGTTTCAGATAATCGCTTGCTACCACGTCTATAGAATTATGGCTCCGTGTGTTTTTTTTTTTTATAATTATTATTATTATCTCACAAGAGTCAGTGATGTCAATCATAAATTACCTTCTCGAAGCCTCGTTGTCCACCAAAATATGGATCCGGCACTTCAGTTTCCTCGTGCCTCTTGCAATAAGAACACATTAACTTAACCTGCAATGCTGAAAACCACATGAGAACGTCGTCCAAATACAAAATTTTGATCACGGCAAAATCGTAGTAGCAACATCTAACCTTCTTATCAGCCTCTTCAGGTAGAGGTTCCCTAAATTTCCACCTATTAAACGCCTCCAATATATCCTCTGTATCCAATATCAACACCAATAGAAGTGTCACATGTAGGATTATAATTTCATATTAATTCATCTAAACAAGAATCAAGTCAAAACGCCAACACAATTATTGGATGCCCAATGAACACTATCCTACCTCTATTCTGCTTGTCCATAGCGAGAATCAAATCAAAGTCTCTAAAATCAGATGGCCGGATAGGCCTCGATATAGATGTTATCTCAATCCCACGCCTTTTAGAGGCCGCCCTCATCCTTGGGTCTGCTTGGTTCCCCTTCAATACTAGCAGAAATCAGCTTACCATATATTAATGCACAAAGGATAGGTCCATCATGAACACTATCTACTCCGTAACATATAGAAGTGCGGGATGTAATATGATATCTATTTTACTTTATAACATATGTTGTTACACATGACATGTAGAAGTGGGAGGTGTATTTGATATTTATAAATGTGATATTGTGCAACAACAGACATGGAAAAAGTTGAAACAAGAAGGGAATATTTGTTTTAGACCAGTGTCATAACTGGTCACACATTTCGTTGAGCCACTTGTAAAAATGACTTCTAGAGTGTTTGGTACGTGGGTTCAAATTGGTATGGTTTTGAATTTTATCATTTGAACTTTGAACTTTTGTGGTTTCAACGTTGGTTTTGAACTGACGTTTGGAATATAAAGATCTGAACAAAGAATAAAACATGGCATTTAAGAATGAAATCGAAATTAGGAAGGATTTTTACTTTAAAGAATGGTTTAAAACAGTTAAAACCTAAGAGAAGTCAAGTTCTCAAAACTACAATTTAGCCCGTTTTAAACCACCATTATCATTTTGAACTATTGCTTTATTTTATTTATCAGTTTTTCAATTCAAGTTGGAGGTATAGGTTCAAATGGTGGAACCTATGCACGAAAAAAGTTTTATAAGTTAAGCAACTTTTCAAAAAATTTTATTTGCAAAATGACTACGGAACAATCAGGAACAAACACTTTTTACAAAGAACAACCACATGGGGTGGCATCATTTCAAAATTATATACCTTGAAAAATTTGTCAAGACTTTTAGCTTTTTTCATCCACATATTTCTAATTCCACACGCATGTTCTAAGCTGCAATTGCAAGCTAACAATGATTTTACTTTCTCAAAACAAAAGGAAAAAAAAAAAAGGCACACTGATTTCCATTATAAGCTATTTTTCTACGCATTATCAGTAGCCAAAAATGTCATTGTTTCAAAAGCCTATGCATTCTCAGTAGTCGGTACCTCATGATAATTAATGGTCCCAGCGGAATCAATCTTGAACTTGGAATCCAAACCCCTTTTCTTGACCAAGTCAGTGAAGACCCCTTCTGCAGCTGGGCTTCTGCAGATGTTACCCAAGCACACAAACAGGACAGAGAAGGGTTTGGTTTCCGTCTCTGTGCCTGAAGATGGAGGAGGAGTAGAAGACGCCATTGATCCTCTGATCAGGGTCCCGGATGAAAAACACAAACTGGGTCTCTGGGAATTCTGAAGACTAATTGAGTGTCGGAGATATGGGAGTCGGGTTGGTGGGAGAAGGAGAAGAAATGGGAGTTTTGTGGGGAGAGCGTCGGATGGGTGGCAAAATCGTAAATAACGCGGGTTCGCACTACGGTTGTGCACTGCCCTCATGTTTTCCGCAGAGGCTTGGAGAAAATATGAATACCAAAAAAGGAAGGTGGATACCAAAAAAGTGGGTGTAATTGTGTCAATAGGATTAGACTGGAAAATAAAAAATATATATATCTGAGGGTTAGTCTTCTTCGTTTTTTTTTTTTCTTTTATACTGTATGTCACAAGTATTTAGTATAGTTTGATTTATGCTGCACTCATTTTTTTTTTTTTTAATTTAGTCACGGATCAGAATAAAAACTAATTATAGAAACTAATATACTCTTATTTTCACATTAGGATTTTGTTTCCTTCATCCGTCACACCATCACTATGAATGCCGATGGTAAACGATGTTGGTTAGGGCCACTATGCCTCCACCCCTGTTCGTCGAGCGGCACTGGTGACAAGATCTCGCCTTGATGTCGTAATTGGATTTGCCTTGAACATAGTTGTGCTTCTCGAAGCCATCAGACGATATTCAACTCATGCTGCAAAACAACCATCGCGAGAAAGGAACCGTAGGTTGGGGGAGATCAAGAGCCACATGACAAATATGGAGTCTTCGTCTCCTTCATGCAACAGGAAAATATTTTCGGTCACAACCATGCTCGATGAGATCTTTCCCTATTGTAGTTGTGTGCTAGAGATTCGTTTCCTTTGTGCGACGAAAGTTCTTTCTCGTCATACTCACCGCGTTAAGGAAAGCGAGGAGATCTGATTTAGATTTTTTTTACTATTTTTTATTTGATTATTGTATTTGTAGTTTTTGTGAATTTTTGGGCTTTTTTGTTTTAATTTTTAGGCGACATTGACGGTAGTGGTGCAGTCAATCTTGTTAGACATGTTGCCCTTAAGGAGTAAAATATTGTAATATGTTTTTGGAGACAATTTATCAATAAAGAGTTTATTTATTGTTCATATACCAAATATTGTCCTATTTACATTCATTTCTATTTAATGTATGACAAATAAACAAAAGTCTGAAACTGTCGGTCTAAACCTTTAAGAATCATGCATGTGATTGATAGATTATGCGGAAAATATGAATATTAAATGTGATGGTCTAAATCATAAGATCCGCAATTGAAAGAATAAAGTTCGGCGCTTTATTCATGCTAAGATTGTTATGTTGTCTATATTCCTAATGGGAGATAGCTTGTCTTCATCATCAGAGTGGAACTCCACGAGTAGAAACATTGGTACATTGTCACAGGTGATGACGTATTGGATCGGGACATAAAGTTGAATTGATTTGGATTAAGAATTTCGTTTATGCAAATCAATTCACTTTAAACAATCATATATGTTTTGTCTTAATCTTGAAATGACTAATAAGCCTGTAATCTTAACTTATGTCTTTTGATGTACCAAAAGGTGACATCTTGACTTTATAAGGGTACATACACTGGTAGGTTGGAGACATGACTCTTGATTATGTAGACTTGTTATTTATAGATATGGAATCCATAGCTCTTTTGTAGAGTTAATGATATTATCTTATATGCGTTATCTTATAATTGAAAACTAAAGCGCTCAACCATTTGGATACATACGTATAACCAAATGGTATACTATTTTGGATAGTAAGTTTTCTAATGGTGAGATAATGGAAAGTAAGATAAAAATAATCGGAAAAGAAAGTCAGAATTTATCCTTAAGTCGATTATGAATATCCTATCGGGATACGACGCATTATGATATGTCACAGACACTTAGCTTATTTGGAGCTTCATAATTTTATATAGTTCGAGAGTGTTGCTTTAAGCTTTTAGTAGAGTAGCATTATAATTAATAATTATAAAATATGTATATAGGATATTATATTTTATAATTATCGAAACTTGAAATATATAGGTTTGTTAGGTTCCCTTTGCTAGCTCACAATAAGTCTTGCAACTGTGACGACCTGTTTTTTTGGGCAGTCACTTTATTTACTTAAAACATCATTACTTGAACAGTAATCTTACTTACTTAGTAAAAAAAATACTAAATTAATTTTTTTTTTCTTTAAACATTCTTTAAAACGTACTTAAAAACTGTCGCGACCTCTGTCGCCATTCAAGTTGAGACCTCGCTTAACACTTGACTTAAAAAAAAAACATTTCAAATCGTTTCATAACACTTAATAAGAAACATTTACTAAAATATAGCTTAAAACTTAACTTTACAATTTTATAACACATTTAGTACAATGTATATTAAAACTTTTGAAAACATTTCTTAAAACTCTCATTTTCTTAAAACCTTATAAACACTACATTAAACAATGAAAAACCTTTTCTTTAAGTAGCAGAAGCAAAACTATGGTGGTATTTATACCCAAATCTTCGCATCTGCCCTCCGCAGCACCCAGCTCTTTTAGCGGGTCCTACTGGTCACCCGTAAGGCTACCTACAACATGAAGAAACTTTTTATGAGCTTACGCTTAGTAAGTTCAAACATAAACTCACAAACATATAAAACATACTTTAAAACTTTCCTTATAAAAACCTTTCTCTTGAAACATTTTTCATAAACGATTTTCATAAATATTTTTCATAAAACATTTATAAAACGTTTTTCAAAAAATTTTAATAAAGCATTTCTATAACGTTTTTCACAAACATTTTTCATAAAATATTTAACATAAAACAATCCTCAGATTGCTCTTCATAAACATCATTTATGTTTTCATAAACGCTTAACATAAAACATTCCTCAGAATGTTTTCATAGCATTTAAATATTTCATAACAAGGAAAACAAGCAAAACTAAAATACATGTTCCCATTTATACTCATCTATGAACTTTCGATTATGAATGTCTTATGAACATTCTTCTCTTACTTTAACCTTCAACCTTTGTTTCTTAATTATCCTTATCTTACTTTAACTTTGCATCCTTTATTCCTTAACTTTCTGTATCTTACTTTAGTGTCCATACCAACATCATCGATCATGAGATTATAAACATGATGTTTCTCTTGTGAAAGACTTGAAACCATCAAACATCGATATCATGTACCTCACATCTAGGAGGTCAAACTTTAACTTTTCTTTCATTACCTCATAACAAAGAGGCTAGTATAATACTTTCTTTTTATCTTTGCGTTACCTTCTTATTAACTTTAGTGAGCATGTCCAATGTAATCATATCATATGCAACACGCTTGCAAATCATAGCTTGTACTATAAAATCTATTGTACAACAAATGTAACTTATTGCATAACAAATGAAACTTATAACGCAGACACATTTTGCAAGTCATAACATGTATTCTAAAGCTTATTGCATAACAAGTGCAACTTATTACATAACAAATGCATCATATAATGCAAACACATTTTGCAAGTCATAACTTTTATTCTGAAACTTATTGCATAACAAAATGCAATGTATTGCATAGCAAATGCATCATAAAACTTATAAATTAAACTGTAAAACTTTATGCATTAACAAAATGCTATCATAATTTAAAAACAATAATTGCAAATACATTGCAAGCCATGATTTAAACTTTAAAACTTATTGTATAACAAATACGAACATACGTTAATTACAATCTGCACAACAATTGCAAACTGTAACGCCCCTATGTGGGGGTTAGCAGTATTGAATAAATAAAAATGAACTTGGATTCAATATTATTTAAATCCATTAAACGATGCCCATGGGTCTTTAAACAAAAATAAAATTTAAAATACAAACCATAGTTTTTAGTGTAGCACCAAATATTTAAAATACAGTCATCATCACATAGTATAATTCCCAAACAACTTAACAAAGCCATCACAAAGTAAATATGAATCTTACATAATCTAGACGAGTTATAGTTTAACAAAGATCTTTCAACACGAAATCAACAGTGCTGTTGCTTATTCCTCATCAGATAAGTTGCACTGAGTTCCACCTGAGAGATGTAAATATGATAGGGATGAGCATCAACATGCCCAGTAGGAAAATTCATTACTCACCTTAAGGTTTATTCATTACCACATTAAAACTGCATGGTTAGTTAATTTACATCATATACCAGATTATGAGGTTTATTATGATCATATCTTGTGGATACCATAATTAACCATTACCAGGTTTCACACTTATACATACATATAAATATTACAATTTACCATTATTCCTAGGTATCCACATTACACAAAGTATCACTCAATTCATCGAAACCCAAATGGGCGTGCTTGGCCACCCTCCAAACATTCCGAGGGTATTTCGGTGAGGGGACATCAAGCCCCAAGTCCTCACCAAGTCGATTCCTGTACAGTGCGTTCTGGGACTTTCGACCCAAGAAAGCGTCATCACCTTCCCCCTATTTTACCTTTTAGGGTATTCGTGCCCAAGGACGTAACCGCCGCCCTCTTCACGTTTCACCATTTTCTCAATATTTAATCATCATTGAAAGAGTCAATCTTCCTAACCATGCTTCTCAATTTATAACAACATATGTTAATTCATTATGTTCCTCGCTAATCAATACAAGGCGAGTTCATGTCATAGTTTCATACGTGATTCTCATATAATAGCAGTTCAACATAGATACATATATCTTGTGGTAAAACAATCAATTTAAATTTCATAAAAACCTCACAAAAGATGAGTAATCGAATCCCTACATTTCAAGCTTCTCAACAATCTTTAACCTCCGAATTTAATTAACGTAAGCTCCACACACCCTTGATCCTAAGGTGTGCATAAGGACAATTAAAACTAAAGCACAACATAGAACCACATCCATAAATGAATTAAGTGTAAATCTA
>CAMOHE010054731.1:7543-28452 GCA_946598075.1 Artocarpus hirsutus | reverse complement strand
TTAAGGCTAGATCATAAATTAATTACATATTAGAAAATTAATGGTGCTTAAGAATAAAGAAATAGTTAGATAGATGTAATAAAAGTAACTTAACTAATATAATTATGAAGCATTAAAATTTAGGAATTGGTTATATTGATAGGCGAGCTCGAAATCATTATTTAAAGCTTTTAATGTCCACCTAATTCAAGAGCAAGAGCAAGTAATTCTCGATTGAAAAAGTGTTCAAACACCTTTAGATCTTTCTTGTTAGTTTTTTTCCCCCTTGAATCAAGAAGCATGCGGGCACCGTCAAATCTTCTTGGATGTTTTGAACTCTTTCTACAATGTTAATATCAATTCTCGTTTCAGTTGATCTTGGCTATCAACAATCAAACACTAAAATGTGTTTGGTAGTTCAAAAGGGAGGCTGTTAGGGTGTTTGAGAGAGCAGTTGAAATTTAAAATATTTGTTTAAAAACTGTGATATGTTCCCCTAAAAAAAGAAAGCTGTAGCATATAAGAGTTTTACATTATAACAACTTTTTACTTTTTACTATAGTTATTGAGAACTTAAACTTTATACTGTTTGTTGGTTTGAACTAACGATTCTAACAAGGTGGCAATCAACCAATGAGAAAAATCTTACTATGAACCTGTTTACAATGATTGGGATTGGTAATAACTTTCTCAGTCTCTACACTACAGAAAGTATAACTCGTTCTCTTTCGTGTGGCATGTATAGGCGGTTTGCCACATGTCAAGCAATTAATTCAACAATGTATTTCGTTCACTTACAATCCAATATTTGGACAACTAAAAAAAATTTCAAAACAAAATTGATTTGTATTTATCTTAACAATTAAAATGATATGTATTAATCAAAAAATGCATGTATATGTAAAGAAAAAATAAATCACAAACCTGTATATTTTTTAGGGAATAAATCGCACATATATAGGTGGGTGTGGTAATGTAGGCGTGTGTCATATAGTCCTGGGATGGGACTGCGTGCGGAAGCCCCCTATTGGGCATTTTTTTACTTGTCTTGGGAGAACTAAATAATTCTCAAAAAAATGCCATAACACTTCAGAAAACAATTAAGCAAGCAATGAAACCAAGCCGATCCATGTAATTTTAAGTTTCAAAAATTAAGCTTTAGTTTGTTTAATTCTTAACTAAATTAATAGCTTTAGTTTGCTTAATTCTTAACTAAATTAAACGTAATTATTTAGCTTTAATTTATTTGACTAATAGCCTGTTTGGTATTAGTTGGTTTAACCAACTTTTTAGTTAAAAACAGTGTAAAGCTCTCACATACTACAGTAAAAGCAAAAACAAAAAAAAATTGTTGTAGTATAAAGCTTCTATATATTACAGTGTTTATAGTTTTAACTAATGGTTCTAACTATCACTCTAAATACCCCATAAAATAAAGGTTACACTCAGAGGTAATAATTATTATTGCATATATTTGATATAGCGTTATAATATGGATACTTTTATGAAAAATTTTTAAAATTCTATTTTGTTGTATTTAAAGTTTTTCATAATATACATACTATTACAAAAAAATTTTAAAATTCCACTTTTCGTATCTTCCCCTCTTGCAACTGAGTGGACATAAGGCGCACGATGAGATCTTGGTTGCTTTTAGTGGTGTAGCGAGGAGTCAACTACATGTGGACTTTGTTGCACCAGAAGGAGCTCAGGCTGCCTTGGAGCTTGCTGGCACCCAAACGAGCTCGACCTCTTGGAGGTTGGCCAGTGGTGTTGCAAGTAGAAGCGGAACCGAAAGAGTATGTCTGAGGGGACAAGGGTATATGTCGAAATTAACATAAAAAAGAGGTCGGACTATTATAAGGCGGGACAAATAGAACTTTCACATATAAAACTAAAAGAAAGAAAATTAAATTGACATAATCGCCTATCTTGACTTCATGTAACTCCATCCCTAGTCGTAAGTTTTCTAATTCAACTAGATTTTTTGCAACAAGTATTTCTTGGGGTCAACCAACTCCCTCAAACACAAGGGAGTGGGCACTACTCTCAGCATGTCGTAAAAACAAAACTCCACACCAGATGATCATTACCTTATTCCTAGAACGGAATATAGACATTGATACAACAGGAGGCTCAAGCAATTTGATAATAGCACTTTTATGGCATCATGTCTCAACCTTATCATTTCTATAAGAAAGTTTGAAACATATCATTTTTAAAGGCTATAAAGACATGATTAATCACTAGTATTTTGAATTAGAGTTGCACAAACAAGTGTCATTTAAAGGTATTTTGATCTTTTTGACTAAAGTTGTATGAATCAAAGGAAAAAAAAAAAAACGGCATAATATAATAGTAATAGTAAAGAAATGGTATATAATCTAATTTATTCTATTAGCCCCTGGACAATGGTACTGCTTCTCCAAGTGCTCAAATCATGTTTAATTTTTTAGTATTCAGACATATTATTGCAAATTGATCGTAGGACAGTACTGGCGACACGTTATACTATCATGAGTAACGTAATAGTATATCATCATCATCGCCGGAAGAACCTTTTAGTTATCGCCTTAAATTTTCAGTTGTGTCTTCGAGCCAAAAAAAGAAAATGTCATGGCAAAAATCAACCAACAAGTCCAATTGTGACGTCTGTCTCTAAAGCTCCAAAGAAATCTGAGCATGTTAATCTGCTTTAAATAATGTCAAAATTAAAGGATTTGGAATAAATGGACCATTTTTTTTAGGTTTTCTTTTTGAAGCAAATTGTTTACGTTTTTTAAAATAAAAAATGAGTACTTTTTTAAATGGTTAATCGATGATGTAGTGCTATTAATCTTTTATATTTTTAACGTAATGGTTAATCAATAATTAATCGATATTATTTAGTGATTAATCAATTTTATTCAATGATTTATTGGTTTATTGATGATAAATTATTGATGAACAGAGTTTATCAGTGATAAATTATAGTTAACTAATAAATGTACTAATGTTAAGAATGATGTTAAATGGCCACTTCCCCAAGTTTTCAAAAATTCATCCTTGTGTGTAAAACAAAAGTCAGGCTGATATTAAAAAAAAAAAAAGAAGCTAAAATCAACCATTGACCTGATTTCCTCTAAATTGAATCGCCACAACAGTGATAATTTAATTTTAAGGATCAGCTTAAAAAAACCAAAAATTAATGTGACTATTTTATCCAATCTTATTCCGCCATTAAGCCGGCACTCCATGAGTCGCGATACATATTCGGGATGATGATTTTACCATGAGAAAGGATGATAAATACATATCACGATAAATAGAATCGAATATTCACTTGTAGAAGAATATTCTCTCTCCCTCTAATTTGGGTGAGAAAGCATTCTAAGAATATTCTTTACCGGTTAAATAATGAAGCAGGCCTTGTTTTGTATGACAATGCTAGCGACAATAGTGTACCGTCGGCTCTAACTCATTTTTCTAATCTTCATGCCAGGCCTGTACTTTCATTCATCATTTTTAGTTTTATGCAGGCACTTTATTTGGTGGTATTGACCAGCAAGTAAAATAGGTAGAAAGAAATAATTTTGATAAGATTTAACATTTTGAAAAGGTATGCTAATAATATGGCTCTCCATTGTAGAAACATATTCCTTCTATTCTTTCCTTATTTTTTAAGGTATTTGACATTGTTATTTTTAAAATTTGTTATACATTTACAATTTACTTACCAACTTAAACTTACAAATTTATAACAAATCAGTGCCATTAATAGCGATTTTAGTTTGATTAAAACTGATATGTAAATTATACATGAATAATTGATTGTTAACATAAACAGTTTTTTTTTATGTGCACATAATTAATGTTCGCCAAATTCTATTAAAATAATTACATTTTTCTCTGCCTAATTTGTAATTTGACAGTTAAAAACTACAAATACATGTATATTTTTTTTCATACTCTATTACGAATTCACTTTAACTAGTTTCTTGAAGGATCTTCCATCAAAATCCGGAACGTTTAACTAAATGTGGTATAAATATACAATCTTCATAACCAATAAAATATTTCCATAAAATAATTTCTCCATTCTTCAGCTTGTCTTCACCAATAATTTTCATAAAGAGCAATCCTCTTTAACCCGATGGGGTTGTAATTCTCCTATTGACAAAACAGTTAAACCCAATCTAAAAAGTATACCACACACTATACTGAAACCCAAAGTTCTATGAGTAGAAGAATTATAAACCTATACTAGATGAAAATGATTTTTCTTTCGTAAAACAATATTTCATTGTGTACTTACGTGAACCCAGAGACGTGACAGGAATTCCGGAGAAAGAGCAACTCCATATTTGTAGGCCAAACATTAGATTAAATATGAATAAATTGATAAAGAGCTGCAGATGCAATCAAACTGGGGAAAGAAACTCTACAGCTTTGAAATACTTGTAGAAATTCCCTATCTGAAAAAACAACAGAAGTTAAACCGGTACCCGGGGACCTAAAAAACACACTTCCTAATCTTATTACCTATGAAGAAAAAGTAAACAATGGGAAAGGAAACCAAATAATAAAAAACAAATTGTTAAATAAATCAAATTAGATACACTTTGAACTTCTTTATTCTTGAATTCTGCGGTTACGAATCGAAGAGTCCAGTATATTTGATAGTGGGAATCCATCAAGCAGAGAGTCAGAAAATGCTTTATTTCCAAATTTTAACGGATTTGTCATGACTGGCGGAGGCAACCATTCCTGTTGCTGGTGATTGTGCCAAGGCTGATATCACGCCCTCGTGAGCTTGAATTGTCATACATTTATTCTCGGCTATGTTCCATAGCTCCAAGGACTACAAAATTTCAATGAATTAGAAAATAAAAATGAATTACTAACCAAGCAACATATTGTACAAAATGATTCGGTATAAATTGTTATACAATTTGACAGACCTTTGTTGCTGGATATGACACAGAAAAAAAAAAATTATTCTTTTGGAATATACTCCATTTTTTTTGTTTTTAGTGGTATCATCAGAGCACCAGATGCAACAGTGAGCTCTTAACAATGAGGGCAACATTAGATTGCACAGAGTCGACAAGTGAGTTTCATCGCCGTATGTTATGTTAGAATATAATATTATTGTTGGTCCACCTCCTAATTGCTTATTGGGAAAATTGGTAATCTAGCATAGTATCATGGCAGGAGGTAATGAGTTCAAACTCTTAGAATCGCACTCTATTCACGCGCTGAATCTCTATTTTGTTTCAGGGTTATAATTAAAATATGAAATATTCGTGCGTTGGGTCTTCTAATAATATTAATTTGAAAGCTTTATACCGTAGTTTTTTACCTTAGCATGTAAGAGCTTTATAATGTTTCTAGTTCAAGCCATTGGTTTGAACTACTCTTCCAAACACCCTTTTATTTTTCCCACACCATAACACATTGTCTAGTACGTGATGGGAATGTTAAAATATATAGCTACTATTGATCCACCACCTAATAGGTTTAAGCTTTTGGAAGAATTGGTCGCCTGCAGGTTAGATCTAGAATTTCACAAAATCTACCCACAAATTCATAACTTGATAAATATATGTTGACATCTGGATATTTCTAGGAATTCTACAACGCCCCAGTCATGATATAAAAACTACTACTAAAAGATTATAAATGAAAAATACTTGGTACAAGCAACGGTGCCTATGAGCAATGGCCTTTGGTTGTTGACACGTGACAGCTTGTCAGCCTACCAAATAACATCTCATGATTGCACTAAAAGTCGGTCGTGACTAGTGATTGTCATCCTTGCTGACTTTAGATAAATGGGTTTTATCACCCCAGAATAAATTTATAAAAATAACTTCCAGGTGCTAAAAGCAAGGACAGTTTTCTTTTAGGAGGTCAAAGGCATAATACTTTGACCATCGATATTTACCATTTTGAGTGTCAGGCAATTGTTTCCTAGCATGCTCTTTTTCTCCTCCTCGTCTCTTCTACCCTGTGCCCTAAACCTACTATGTAAGCATGTCGTCATGCAATGCATAAAAATGGATATTCACCAACCCAGAAACGTAAACTTACGACCCTAATACCATGATACTTATTAACACAATTCATAGTGGAATTGCATTTTCCTGTGTTTTCCGACAACATAGTTCGCATTAACCACCCTAAAGTGAGTGGCCATTTCTTTCTCCTAGCTTCACAAGCTACCAATCCTGAGATTTGCCATTCCTAGATTGTTAAAAATTAAAAGCGTAAAATAGGCAGGAAAAAAAAAGTCATCGACAGATTTGAATTCTGATCAACAACCTAAATGAAAGCAAAGTTTTCACCTGGTAGCCTCCAATGACCAAGAGAGTCGCGTAGCTTGGATGGAATACACAGGACTGGAACATGTTCCCGCTGGTACTGAGTTCATGGATGCACTCTCCTGAGGATAAAGACCAGACTCTGACAGCATCTTGACTGACAGATGCCAAAAGATCTCCATTTGTATCCCAACAAAGAGAATGTACATCTGTTGAGTGCCCCTGAAGATAAAAAGATTTGTGTTCCCTGATCAGTATGCAGCAACAGATCAAAAGGAGCAACACTTGTGAAAAATTGGAAATCATCAAATTGTCCCAGGGTTAAGAATCATTGCTCCCACCTGGAATGAGTGTGTTTGTCTGTCACTCTCAACATCAAAAATGGAAATAATATTCCCTGCCGCAGCAGCCATAAATTGTCCAATTCTCGGCTGAAATCTCACCTGAGCCGAACCTCCCTGCCATATCAAACAAGTAGATTTACAACAAAAACTCAATTATAACTAGAAAGGCATCATAAACTTAAAAGAATTAAGCTAAGAAGAGTACTGATACTAGCCTTGGCAATACGGGTGCAATTATATTGATTCCAATAGCGGATCTCATTATTAGCATCACAAGAGCACAAGAGGTCAATCTTCTTGGGGTGGAAATCAAGAGACAGCACGTGCGAGGTATGCCCTGAATACGTATGGATGCAATAGTTTGGCTGCAAGAATAAATCACAATAATTAGAAACCTTGGTGCTAAAAATGGAATTCATTCAAGAAAAGTGCAAAAGGCCAAGAGGCTTACAAAAGAAAAGACACAGCTGATAGGCTAACACAAAAGGCCAGTAGCAGCGAACAACAAGAAGATGGCAAAGACTAAAAACTAGAAAAAACTATGACAACAACTAACAAGGATAAAAGATATGTAACTGAAGACAGAAAACTAAAAACAGCACTAGAGACAAATGAGCAAGCAAGCAGGGAACCATTCTGCCTCTTTCACAAGAACAGCTGAGGGAATAAGGTCGGACTCAATCTCACCAAAATCTTCACTGATGGTTTATTCAAAGCTAATTATTCAATGTCGCAAGTGGTGAGTTTGCAAGGAAAATCCAAATAAGTAACAAATGCTCAGTGTTAAGGTTGTAAACTCAAGGAAATGATCTAGTGGAGTTAAAATGGATGCCAAAGAAATAGACACCGAAATTACGAACACAATAAGAGCAACAATCGGAAGGAGAAATAACGTTTTACGTTCAAACTAAAGTAAAGAAGCAGGGATATATAATTGGGATAAATATAACTTCTCACATATCACTCATTATGCTTGCTTGGCCATCCTAGGGCTCAAGCTCTGGCCAGGACATGATATAGATTTAAGAACACGTGTCACATAAAAAAGCAATCTTTCAAAATTTTTTTACTGAAATAATCAAATAATTCGTAAAAATTGATAACACGTTGGATAGACAGGAAGCCAGCCTGTTTAAACAAGCTTTCTTTATAATGTTAATATAAATATATAAAGATATTAACAAACTGCCAGAATAAAAGGAACAATAAATAATAGATCCAGGATATGAAACAAAATGAAAGCACATTGATCAAATTAGCAATGAAATGATTTGGAAAGTAGCTATTGGAATTACTTTGACGAATATATAAAACAAGCATTGCATAAAAAGAAAAAGAAATTTTACATCTGCAGCATCCCAAAGTCGCACTGTTGCATCAAATGAAGATGTTGCCAGCTGAGTGGAATTTGGTCTAAATCGAACATCAGTTATTATCAATGTGTGTTCTTCCGGGGTGCTCTCAGTTTGCAATGTCTCCATGTTCCAAAGAACCACCTACACATAGGAGAGGAAGAAGGAAAAAAAAAAAAAAAAAAAGAAAAAGAAGAAGAAGAAAAGATAAGCATCCCCATCAATTTTTTAAACATTTTATTATCTGGATGACATATCTTCCTATAGGTTCTGTGCCAAGGCAGCCGGTGGTTCTGAGAACCTCCATATTGCATTAGAATGATATTTGCCTTTCAACCCTTTTCAAGGAAAATAATTGGAGTTGAAAATAACAGCAACAAAAGGAGAGGTTCATTTTTAAAAGTTATTTATTGACACAATTAAAAGCATGGAATACTTTTAGCAAAAAAATTAGAACTTGTCCAGTATTCCAACTTAGTTTCTTGCCTCCAGGGGAAGTCAAAGTATAATATGAACCAAGGAAAAAAAAAAAGAAAAGAAAAAGACAAAAGAAACCAAATACCTAATTGCGTTAAAGTTGACATGCAGCTTAATTCAACAATATTTTCAAACAGATATGCTCAAAACGTGAAGTTCATTCTAGATGATACAATGAACTATACCTTTTTGTCATGCCCAGCGCTAGCTAATAATTTCCCATCCGAAGAGAAATGACAGCAAACAACTTTGCTGTTACTTTTACGTATTGAACTAACTTCATGGAAGGAAAAACCTGAGGTGGAGAAAGCTATGTCACTCTTTCAAGTTATGATCTCAATTGTCACTGTTCAAAGCATTAGATTATAGATTACGCTTTGTTGGTTCTGCTGTATGTTCTGGATTCCGTTTCAATGTGCCAAACAGATCTCTTCCGTCTCCATCGTCATGCGATAAAAAAGATTCCACATTGTCTTCTAAGGAGCCAACATCACCAAACTGATCCATGTCTTCCTGCAATTAGAAATATTAGCTAAAAAAAGATTTTAAAATAACTTATCAAGCTGTTAAGTTGTCAATGAATACAGTCAACGTCTCAACTTGGATGACCCTGCTAAAAATACAAATTTTAAGGCCCTACAAAATAAGACTAAAAACAGTAATCTAATTACTATGTTCTCAGCTTGAAGAATTATGTGTTTATAAACATATGGAATTAGCTGGCCATAGCTTGTTCCAAATCTTAAAATAATCACGTTTAGATATTTTTAAGTCAATAGTTTAACTTCCAATCAACATGCCCGAAAAGGGTAATTGGTGTGAAGTTTGAAATTCATTCCAATAGATTAAGCAGGTAAAAAACTTGAAAAGAGTTTACATACAAGCTGGTTTGTTGATGATGCAAGACCACCTGTTCCATCTGTACCATACATCATCAAATTTTTTGACATGTTGTTGACATTCTGCAGATTATTTGGCATAGCAACCCCATCACCAGGGGTGTGAGTTGATGGAGTGGATGGTTGAGAGTTAGGTGAAGGACCAACTGTATTTCCAGTACCAGTACTGTTGGCAGCTCCAGAAGAAGAAGGTCCTTTCCTTTTTCGGTTGTTCTAGTATGATGACAATAAATAGTCAATCTTTCCAGAAAGTCAACAAGAATACTAGTGCATAAAATTTCTAAGTTTACAAAGCAACAAGAAGACCTAACATCATCATGTTGAAGGAAACGCTACCTGTTGCACTTGCGGGGACTGCAAGGGATCCTGTTGTTGTTGAGAGGAAGAGTGTTGCATCTGCTGCATGTTCATCTACGTAAAGCAAAAGAAGACTCAGAAAATTTCATGTTATATGCTCTAAGGTCATACGTTTTTGCCTAAACAAACCAAACTAAATATGGTACAACAAAAGATATATGGCATACACATCAACATATTTTAGGAGAACACCGTAGCATTCATTTAATAATAGAAAGAAAGGTGGACATGTGTAAAAATTGGCTAAAAGGAAAAAGCACCTAAGCAAAGTGAATTATATGCAGCTAATGATAAATTTTTCCGAAGACAAAAGCACACACGAGGACTTCATGACTTTCATATAATTGAGGTAAATTACTAGACCTGTGATAAGAACACAGTGCAATTTCTCACACAGGCCTGCAATTCACACCAGAAAAGGGATGAAGAAAAGATTGAATCTGAATTTTATTGAATTGAGGATTAACCCAATTCGTACAGAGCAAACCCTGATCAATGCAGAATTTTTAAACCATTATTTTCTCCAATTTTTACAATTAACGTAACTTCCAATAATATTTTTTCAAGGTTATCTAAGCTCATTACTGCTGTCAATTATGTGATCAGTTTGGTTATATTTTCTTTTACAATAGTTTATGACACTTTTTAATTACTTCCACTTTGAACCTGCTCATGAGGAAAACAAACAAGAAATCATCCAACAACGTGAACCAAGTATAACAAGACATTTTTTTAACTCTATGGTTCTGGTAGGAGGCTGCTTACATAATTAGACAGGTTGCTGTTTCTTTGTAATTGGGTCAGGTTGCAGCCGAAGACATCTAGAAAAGGTTGCTGTTTTAGTCATTTTTGGGTATGGTCGGAGAGAAATAGTTATATTTTTGAAGAGCATAAGGAAAAACCAGCAGCTATTTGGGACAAAATTCGTTTTTGGGTTGCCATTTGGGTCCATAAGGACAAAGAGTTTAGCAATTTTTCGTTTTCCGATCTTATGAGTGTGAAAGTATTTGTTGTAATTTTTCTCTCCTCCAATTGTTTTGTTTACCAGCTTGGAGCTGGGTTTCCTTTTTGTAGCCCTTCTCCGGTTTTGTCCTTTTTGAGGAAACCTCTTGCTCTTTCTTTGTAATCATTTGTTTTGCTTATTACTATATCCAGTTTCTTGTTTCAAAAAAAAAATAAATAAATAAAGAGTGGGCAATCACAGCTGTATTTGAATTTGAATGTCCACAATATTGGCAATATTTTGCATCCTCTTGAAATACCAAATTTCCTAAATTAAACATCAGGATACACACATAGAAGAACAGTCCTACTAATTAACAAATCACTCATTAGTGGCTCACAACAATGCAAGGTCTCTAGAACAAAGAAAAGGAAAGGAGAACAAGCTTGTAGTTCCAAGAACAAAGATTTACCTTTGATGAAGCAGATTGCATCGGAGAACCTATAGATCCATCATTGGCAATTGATTGGCCATCTTTCGCATTTAAAAGTCCCCTAGGTAAACCTCTAAATCTTTGCGGATCCATATCACCATACATAGCTGAACCAGTAAGATTACTCTGCCCCTGCACTTGCGACAAGATTTGCTGTTGCTGTTGCTGTTGTTGTGGTAGAAGCTGAAATTGACTTGCATTTTGGAGGAAAGGCTTTTGAACTTGTGCACCTAAACCTGGCCTAATTTGGTCTATACCCTGGATAAATTAGACGCATGTAGTTATCCATTGGGACCAGAAATATATGCTGCATTAATCAGTTGTTCATATAACGCAAAAGTATTAAACTTACTGTTAAAGGCCATCCCTTTAAAGGAAGACCACCGACTCCTGGGTTCAAAGCTGTTAAAGAAAGAGAAAACCAAAAATTATTTGAGTATAATAAATCATAAACCCACAATCATAAAAGCATCAACATATCCACATCACGCAGCAACTCAATTCTAAAATAATTTAGGCAGAATGTTTGGGTAAGCTGGACCAAACACATAGTTGAATTGAATATTCAAGACTTGCAGCAAATCCAACTGGCATTCAACTTTTTCTGTATGTGACAGGATGATTCGCACGCTGCCTTTTTTTTGGAAAATGGTAAGAGACCAATTATCTCCACCAGTAGTATTTTATCTCGATCTTGCTCTCAAATTACATCCTTCAACTATTTTTGAGCTCAACATGTCGCACTCATGCTAATTCAATCATTTCACCAATAGAAAATATGACACATAAAATGCAGACATAAGTTTCCTCTACAAGGAGGAAAGGAAAGATCAATATACATGTAGTATCTATGTACGTATTTTTTCTATTTCTTGGTAGAAAAGAAGATTGGAATTTGTACGCAGTCATAAGTGGACTAATATTGTTGCATTGTAAACATGGTACAAGGCATCTTAGCCCAAACTTGTAAAACAAAGGACGTGGCTTGCATGCTGATTGACAAAACTTTAAGCAATATTTCTGAAACAACTAGAATATCAAGGAACAAAGATCTAACTAGTTATTTTAGGCTTATAACAGAAAACTCATGCTAAAAGGAGGGGGAAAAAAAGATGAAAAAGGCTAGTCCACTAGTGATGCTCCTTTTGCTTTTGTAGTTACAAATAATTAAGGGGGATTGGGTTTGAGCACTTTAGATTTGAACTATCCTTGTTCCTAGTTTGCTTTCTTTCATTTTGAGCTTCTTCCTTCCATTTTGCTTATCCAAATCTTCCCGAGATTGTCCTTCTCTCTGCACTCCAAAATTTCCCTCCTTTTTAATAGCATAATATTTTCTCTCTCCCTTCTCTCTTGATGAAGGTTTATTACCAAGAAAAAGAGAAGACATCATATTCATACCAGCATTTGCTATTCCGGGTTTTGACTGCATCATTCCCTGCCCATAGATTGAAGAGGGATCCATAGGCAAAGATCTTTGAGCAGTTCCCATATTAACTTCACCTTTGATGTCCTACGTAGACAAGACAATCAATGACTAATGAGATTTGAGGGAAGAAAAGCAAGAGAAAATAGCAAGATTGACATTTTCCAAGAACTTACAGGGCTCTGCTGAGTTCGTGCCTGTATTTGCTGCAACGCTGCATTAACACTACCAGGGCTTCCTTGCACCAACTGACTGTATCAGGAGAAGTTAGGGCAAATTGACTACCCACTAATATATTAGAATTCAAAAAGAATTGAGATTTACGGCAAAATTACCCAGGGTGGTTAGTCGCTGATTTGAGAAGGGCCATTCTAGCATCAAGAAGTGGTTGAGATGTCTCCGAATCCATTGGATTCGGGTGTTTCATTCGTTCCTCATACCTTTTTGCTGCCAAAGCACTTGCAGTAGACTGCCCAAGCATTCCTTCAGAACTAATAGCATTAAGTGGACTACCAAGAGGGGGATGATTAGGATCCCTACGCTGAATCTGAGCATGGTGCATAAGTTGTAACTGCTGCATTTGTATCTGTTGTTGCTCTTTTGCTTTGATTTGTTGGGCCTTCACATCATTACAAAGGAGGGCATAGGAAAAAGAAAAGGCCAGAAACAAAAGCAATCAGTTAAGTAGCTAAGCGAGAGAAGCTGTCCATATCCTATTAAACTTAAAAAGCCACCTCTATGTATGCAGCAGCAGCCTCGGAATGCTTATCATTGGTTCTTGCAATAAAAATATCCCAGAAGACAGACCACCATTCAAAGAGAAAACCGCCGGGAGCATCAATAGCTGCATATATGATTGATTAAGTGATTACACACGCTGCAATACTAGTACAACACCCCCTATCCAGACATTTAAGTCAATGAGTTAACATTTTAAGCTACATACTTGAGCAGGGATGATTAGGATTTTTTTCAAATACCACATAGTTTAAACTAAACACTTTTTTACTCCTAAATTAATTGAGCAGTTGCAAGTCAAAAGAAGAGAAATATATAAATTATCGTTGATAATGTATTACCTACTGGATCTGGGGCGACTTTCCCTTCAGTCATGAAGGACTTTGCAGTAGCATGCAATTTTTTCTTCACCAAATAGTCATAAATGTACACGTCGAGCCTACACAATTTACCAAATTAGCAAACTTTTTGATACTAAAAATAAAAAATCCAATATATGAAAAATAACAAAAAGATCAAGGCAAGAATAGAACATTAAGGCAAATCACAGAATACAGATCCTATCAAGTTTCAAAAAAAGAGAAAAGAATATACATCTTATCTGCTTCCCAATTACTCAACGCCATATTTCCAGGTCAAAAGCCAACCAAAGCTGCCAAAAACGAAAAGAAACTCAAAAAATTACTTGATCACAGTCTCCAACAAGAAAAACGAAAGTCACGAGAAAAATTCGGAATCCATAACCAGAAACACAATCACAATTATCCTTAATCAAAACTACATTGATGAAAACAAACCTCAGAGCCAGTGAAGAGGTGGATCCGAACTCAAATCAACGACGATCGTCGTCGTTGATCAAGCATTTGCTCTCCTGAGAAAATTCAACAAGCATTAGGGCGAAAAACAAAAACAAGAAAAAATAAATCATACCACATAAAATTTTGTAAATTTTCTCGAGAAAACCGGAGAAAATTCTCGGAACACATAATTGATCGATGACACCAGCACCTGCCTTGAGAATTGCGATCACAAGCTAGAATTAGGGTTCTTGATCATGGAGTTCTAAGAGTCGGAGGTTTAACGACGAGAGTGATCAGAAGACTTAACCAGAGGAGAAATTTGAGAACTGAGCGGAAGCTGAAGCTGTTAGGTTCGGGGCTAGGTTCGGAGCCGAGGTTCGGATCCAGAGTCTAAGGATTTATCCGTTGTGGATTTTAATTTTGATGAGCTGGTAATAATGGTCGCGGTGTCAGCGCCAATACGAACGCTACTATGATCAAGATGTGCGTTGTGTGTGAACTGTTAGAGCAAAGTTTTTTGACCAATTGATGAAGAGTTTAGCTAAAATTAACAGGGAAAACTGTCGATAGATTAAAAAAAAGTTGTTTCCTTTTTTAAAAAGCTTTTTCTCATTTTCGAAAATACAAAAAATGAAAATAGTTTTGAAACTATGTTTAGGCCCCAAATTTTTTGAAAACAATACTAAAAATTTCAAAAAAAGTGAGCAAAAATGAAAAAAAAAAAAAACCTGTTTTCTGTTTTTCTATCTCTTTCTCTTTCTCTCTCTCCTTAACCCAAAACCATGCCGCTCCTCCTCTGCCCATCCCGTCGGTGACCCAAGTGACCCAGCAGCCCCTCCTGGCCCCTTCCTCACCGGAGCAGCTTGCCTTGTTGGAGTGTGACTTGTTCACGACGGGAAGCTCACGATGGGAATCTCAGCTTCGATCTCAAAGGGAAGCTCACCGTCGGGGGTGGAACTGGGTGGAATTCCTCGAAAGTGGGGGTGGTGAGGGTTTGTTAGGGCTGGAAATGGGTTCATAGGGAGTGGGGGCAAGGGTCCGTCAGGGGTAGAACTGAGTTCGTCGACCAAGGAGGTTAGGGGGTTGGTCGGTGTGAGGCTGAGCCGGTCAGGTATGTCGGGGTGTCCGGGATTGTTGGGGGTGGGCTAGGGTTCGTCGAGATGGCCGTTGTCGGTGTCCCTCCACACTAGAGAAGAGGAAGATGAAGAGGATTTCCTCTTCCTTTAGTTGATATTAATAAAAAAAAATTATTATTATATCAATCATTAATTTTTTAAAAATTAAATTTGAGTTTTTATTTATATTAATAAATTTTTTATTAAAAAATAATTGTTTTTGAAAATATACCACTGTATACAACCAAACAAAATTTCAAAAACAATTCCTACATATTTTTAAAAATATTCTCATTTTCAACTTTTTTTAAAAAAAAAAACACTACCAAATAGACCCACAATGTTTCTGGGTCATAATTAAAAAAAAAAAAAGATTTGTAGGTAAAATATGAAATTATGCACTTTAAAAAAGTATGCAAGTAAAAGATTAATATAGTTTACAGTCTTACATGAGTAAATTTAGTAAATTTTGTATTTGTTAAATTGATGATGTGCTGAATTTTTGCTAAATTTGAAAATTTAATTAAAAATTTTGAATTTGTCGAAGCTGGCCCTGCAATAATTTTGGGATTTATTTGGTGAATCTCAAATTGACTAATATTTATTAAATTAATCAAAATTCATAACTTATTTTTATTCCATCTAAAAAAAATAATATTTAGCTTCTCACAATTTATTATTAAATTAATCAAAAATTATGTCACTTATTTAGATATGTTATACTTGCGCCTTGATTGCCCTATTTTAATCAAAATTTACGTGACTATTTTTTTCCATCTATAGAATGCTATTTAGCTCATAATTACTAGAATACTTTCTAACTCATAGCGCCTTGATTGCCCTATTAATTTGGGGTGGGTTGTCTTATTGATTGGGGTGTGGGTGAGCTTCTAATGAGATCAAACAGTTGTTAAGACTTTACAGGCCCAAATTCTATTATATCGAACACCTAAAATCTCTAGAATAGTTAATAAGATAGAGCAAATGAATTTTTGGTGTGTTTTGAAAGCAAAATAAGGCCCTTTTACAGGGTTTAGTAGACATGATGACCTTACTCTCTTTTTTATGTGAGACAAAAGAATTTTCACTTTAGTTTTCTAACTCTATGTGTACTTTGAGTGTCAATTTTTCATTTATCTATGCACCATTTTGAGTTTATAGATATATCATTTCAATCTCCTAATTAGACATCCGAATTCTACCAAGAGCAAAAAAGGCAAAACAAAAACATAAGCAAAAGCGAACACGTAAAATTTATAGAGATTCACCTTTAAAGTGAGACTATGTCCACTTTCAATCTCTACATAAATTCACTATGATGAAAGTTTATAGAAGAAAAATTGCACACCGCTCTCCCTCTAGGTTTTTCTTTCCCTCTTTCTACTTTCAAATTACACAAATAAGCTCTAGCATCTCCTATTTCCCAAAAAATAAACTTGACACATGATTAGGCATTGTTACCACGACCTCCCAATGCCACAGCACCAACCTTGCTCTATGTTTTGGAAATCTTCAACCTAGTGTGGTGACTTCTAAGACTAGCATTGCGACACCAAATTCTTTTCCACAAGTACTTATGCCCCCATCGTGCAGCACCACTGCACCCATGTCCTAGCACTATGACTTCCAAGGTCGACTCTCGTAATCCTCTGTATAGGGTAAAATCGTCAACGCATTAAATTAGGCTCCATATTGCTTAACACTCCTAACAAAAAAGAACAAATTTCTGCCTTGACGTATTGTTAACACAATGGATTCTACATAAAATTGAGCCTCAAAATTAAATCTTAAAATGGTTTTTCTAAGCCATTTTCCAACAAGTCCCCCACATGAATGAAATTGATGGAAGAATCATAATGTACATTGAAGTTTGACCTAGTGATAGAGTTTAACGATTGGATCTTTCATAGGATACATAGGTGTAGCCTTTTGAACCTTTCATTATGAGAATATATTTGATCATCTTATCATTACTGCTAACAATGAGTATGTCATCCATATAAAGACTCAAAATGACGTAACGATTCTAAGTATCCATGACATAAATACATTTGTCACATTCATTGATTTGAATCCATTTTCTGTTATCACTGTCAAATTTTTCATGCCATTGTTCCAATGATCACTTTAAGCCATACAATGACCATCAAGTTATAAACTTTCTTTTTTCCTGTCTTAAAGTAGAAAACCCCTTAGGTTCCTCCATGTAAATGTCTTCATCCAAATCTCCATTTAAAAAAGTTGTTTTTACATCAATTGATACACTTCAAAATTACGCAAAGCAGTAATTGCGATCATCATCTAGATGGAATTTATTTTCATAAAAAAAAAAAGAGTGCATGTCAATGTAATCAAGGTCTTTTCGTTGCTTGTACCCTTTAGTTATTAGTCTGGCCTTATAACTGTATATGGATCCATATGCTTTCATTTTCCTCTTGAAAATCTATTTGTACCATAAAAGTTTACATCTTATAGGAAGATCTACTAGATCTTAAGTATAATTTGTGGAATGGAATCAATTTCACTCATAATGGCTTATTTGCATAGAGTGCCTTTTGAAGAGCTCATTGGTTCCTTGAAACTTTGCGGTTGATAACCCTTTGCCTGATCCCACAAGCTTATGAGGCCAAGTTTTACTATAGGATTGGTGAGTTAGGGGCTTTTGTCTTCTATAAGAATTGAAAGATAAAAACTAGCTAATTACTGCCACTATAGTGATCGAGCTTTATTTAGGCAAGACTCTAAAGCAAACTAAATTAAAGGAAAATAAAACTAATAAGACTATTCAAACAAAACAATAAACAAAGAAATAATTTACAATATAGACAATCTATATGATAATGTGTCTAAGGACTTGATTTAGTAGCTTAATTCATCCTATGCTTTTCGTATTTCATGATTATTAACTTTATTCCATCCAATTCATTAATTTAAGGCCCAAAGTATACTTCATTGCCTCTCTTAAGCATCAAATGAGATTATATGCATAGATATTCAAGTCAATATCTCTATCTAACTCGTTTACCTACATATTCATTAAGCTCAACTCTTAAATTGATTATTAACATATTGATTGCTTGCTGGCCTCATAAAAACCAAGATTCTCAAGTAGATTATCTAAGTATTCTTGGCCCTCCCGGGTCTCATCAACAACAAAGACTATGTATCCTAAGTATTGATAAGTAAGTCCATCTTTCCCTAACATTGAAATTCATAAATCGAATCAACTAATTTATTAGCCAAATAAACTAGAAGCTTTAAGCAAAGAGAAACATAAATGAATTAAAATGGAAATTACATCTACAATTTACAAAATAGTGCAAACATAATTGAAATCAAACTATATCAGGCCCTAGAATATGACATCTAAGCAAACATAGGCAAATCCATTACTAATCTCTTCATGAAATCCATAAAAGCATATATGTTTAATATATAAATACAAATAAAAATTTCACTCAAGATTTGGGTAGAGAGAAAGAAAGAAGAAACTCTTTGTAGAGATGAACTTCAAGTCATGAATCCTCCAAGAATCCACCAAAATCCTCCAAGAATATTCAACTTCAAGTTCTTCTCTCCTTGAAATTTAGCTCTTATTCATTGGTTTGTTCCCCCAGTTCTCCACATTTCTCAAAACCCTAGAAAATTGGTATTTTATAGACCTCCAAGCAGTTTGGAGATTTTTTCCCTTAATTTGGCTAAAAACAAACACAAAATTAGAGTCAAACAACACGCGCATAGGGGCAGGGGCAATCTGGCACTACCACACTCCTTACTTTTGGTTTGCTAGGCAAAGAAATGAACACGTGCAATCGTGTGACTTGATTTGGAACGGCCACACGCCTCGCTTTTGGAGAGGCTGAAGCCTCACTTGTGTAGCTGCGAGTCTTGAATGACTTGGCTGCATGGACCTTCTGTACCTCCATGCGATTGTGGAGTAATTGCTGTGCTGGGGCATGAATTTAAATTATAAAGCTCCAAAATTGCCTCCTCTTTTCCTTTTTGACCCATTTTCTTAAGTTTACTTGCACATATAAGTATAATTAAAATATTTAGAGGGAAAAACTCTATAAAAGATATATTCAACTGCATTTTAAGATTAATCAAACTAAACAAATAAAACTAGAAACAAGAAAATAAAATCATTTAAAATAAAAATACTAGGATTAAATAAAATAGCTAAAAATAAAATAAAATCTTAAGGATCAAGCATTTTAAATGCATAAAAAGAGGTAAAATAACTCTATTTTTATAGAGTTATCACATTTCCAAACTTAATATTTTACTTGTCCTCAAGAAAAAGAAAATAAAAATAAAAAAATAAAAAATAGTGATAATAACTTAAGAATTAAAATGAAAGAAATTATCAAAGGCAAATCACTTAAAATAAGTGAAACTGCTCTATTTTTGTAAAGTTGTCACACCCCCAAACTTAATATTTTGCTTGTCCTCAAAAAAAGCAAAAACAAAAAAAAAAAGAAACAAAAATAAAAATACAAACAAACTAGAGAATAATAAAAAAATATATTAGTATAATATTAATATAAAATAATGTTATATTATTTTTTTATATAATTATTGTTTAATATTCATATTAATATATTTAACATTACTTTATTACATTGTTATTAATGAGATAAATATTATTATAGATTAATATAATTATAAAATATTAATATTAATATTACATTAATATTCAATATTAACAATTTGATAACGATAATAATATTAAAAATAATAGAATATATTAATATAAATATTCATATTAATATTAAATAATAATAATATAAATATGTTATTATTCAATATTAATGATAACAATACCACCATCACTGCCTCTATAGTATTGATTATTAAGTAATAGTAGTAGTAGCAGTAATTTTGAGTTGAAGGATGGTAAACTCCTCCATCGTCACCCATATAGAAGACGCCACTCCTCTGTTGTTGCACCACCATTTGTTGTTTACATGAATAAGGTTGTCTTTGTTTATAAAAATGACAATAATAATGATGATTGTGATGTTGATGATGCATTATGGTATGATTAGTTTATAAATTTAATTAATGCTTTATTATTTTGTGGATTGATCTTTGAATATATGAATATGTTTTTTGTATTTATTTTTTTAATATGTGTTGTTGATTTGGAATTAAAAAGTTTAGGCAATTTGAATTTGTATGATTAATATATGAATTAAGTTGATGTTTTATTATTTTGTGGATTGATATTTCAATCTGTGAATATGTTTTTTATATTATTTTTCTTATAATTTATATCGTTGATTTGAATTAAAAAGTTCAGGTAATTTGAATAGGTATGAATTGATGTTTATAATTTTTTATTAGTGATGATCATGATGATGATTGTGATGATGATGATGATGATGATGACCATGATCATGATGATGATGATGATTCTGAGGGTGATGATAAATAAGTAAAAAAATTTGGGTAATTGTTAATTAGAATGAATTTATTTGTGTTTTATTAATATTGATGATTATGATTATTGTTAAAAAGTTTGGTTGATATGTGAATAATTAGAAAGTTTTGTTGATATATGACTTTGAATATGCATAATGTTATATTAGTTAAAGAGATATTTTTGTCAGAATATTTTGCACAAAATTGCATATTGCTTCAAAAAGGTTCACCAATGTTATGAAAAATATGTTTTAACATTATAT
>CAMOHE010054730.1:31922-66149 GCA_946598075.1 Artocarpus hirsutus | reverse complement strand
ATGGATAAGTTTTAATATGGTTGATGTAATGAAAGATATGTTCTTATGAAAATGTGCCTAGTGCACTATGATGATGATGATGATGATGATGTTCATGAAATATTTTTAAGTTGTGAGAATTTCAATGTACTTACTAAGCATTAGCTTATTCAAGTTTTTCATCATGTTGCAGATAAGGGTAAGAAAGTTATGGAGTAGGCAGAGGACACTGACAGGCGTGTGAGTTAAGGAAGATGATTTGCAAATGGAAGAACGCCAAGGAAAGAGACTATAATGAAATAATTCATGATTTATGAATTTGAGTATGTTTATAATTTAAGGATATGTTTTATAAATTTTGTGAATGTTGGTTTAATATATTTTCATAAATTTTCTTCCGCAATTGAAGCTTTAAAACTTATTTTTAAAACTAATTTTTCTTTTGTTTGGCCCTGTCGACCATACTGGTCGGACTGCCGAATAATTTTGATCGACCTGCCGGTTCCCATGTATCGGCCTGCCGATCTTGTTGATTTTAAACCCCATTTTGCAAGGCCTCGGACGGCCTGCCGATGGGTGACCTTCGGCCTGCCGGCCGAGCTGTGTTTAAACAATTTTATCTTTTGTTTTCAAAGGTCAATTTAATTTTAATGATATTAGCAAACTATTTATAGAAGGTTTATGGAAAAGCGAATTATTTAATTAAGTAAATAAATAATTTCTCATAAATTGTATTTCAAAAAAAAAATGTATGTAAAGATCCTGGAAATGCTTTTCCAAACTATGATTTCAAATACATGTTATCAATTACAATAGTTTGGCTCCAATTATGTTTTAAAGAATGAATATAACGATATATGTGACGTCCGGAAAAAGGGAGCGTTACAGCTTCAATTTTGAAACTTGATAGATTATAATTTGGCATCCAGTGCTGGCGATTGGAGACAGGTTTTGGTGGGTTTTACAAGATAGGGAATGGATAACTTAGTTTTTTAATAAATCTTTAATTTTTAATTAAGGGATAGTTTTGATTAGTAGTTTGTTGAAGGACATTTTTAATAAAGAGATTTTGTGGGCATTCTTGCAAGTTCTCTTTATTTATTAAACAAAAAATTAGAAAGGCAATTTTGACGTGGGATCTAGGTTCGAAAGGATACGCATTAGACAAGTTTAATTAATATTCTAAAAAGTGGGTCCCATAGAGGAAGGCATGTTTCTTCTTTACGTTTGCTCATTTAATTTCTGCGCTTTTCTTTCTTTTTGGCTATAAATCTTTGCTTTTGCTTGTTTTCATCGGAATATTTTTGCTTTCTGCCTTTGCCAAAGGTCCAATTGTGAAACAACAAAACACGTTGAGATTTTAAGCGATCAGAATGGAGCTCTGCAGCAAAATAAGAAATGTAAATCATAAGATCCAAAAATGATAGGAAATAAAATTGCTAGCTCATGTTCAGCTAATGAACACAATCACAACTAATATATTGAGGGAAATTGAGTGTTTGCCAACAAATTTGACTTAAGAGGGTACCACATTTGATAACAACGAATAGTACCACGTTTGCAATGTACACATCCAACGGAGAAACAAGTGGTACTATTTGCAATGCACACATCCAACGGAGAAACACGTGCAAGAGGAATGTATGGGGACAAAATGCAACCTGTTAATAGATCTATCCTTATTTATTTATCTATCTATTTATTTATTTATTTATCTTATTTAAGCTTCCACTTTATCAGATTTCGAGCAAGACTGAGGGTTGGAGAAAAATACAAAGTTTGATAGAATGAAATAAAATTAAGGTGACAGTTGGTTTGATAGAATGAAATAAAATTAGAAATAGGAATAAGAGCATAGAATCAAGATCTACTGTCCCATATTCTTATCCCTTCCCTATCACATTAATTAAATTTTGACACTTAAGTGAATAGTATATATATTAATTTCAGCTTATTATATAAGCATTTGTACATATTTGTAATGTTTGAGAAATTTATTAGTTTAAATCTAGAATGTAATCTTGATTTAAAGAATGAATTTCCTTTATATTTCATATTTTATTAATTAAGACATAATGTTTTATGATAAATATTAATGTGCATCATATATGTGATTTTGTGCAATATGAAGTATTTTAAACGTGTAAAATTTGTGAGTGAAAAACTCAAAAAATAAACTTCCATAGTTTAAAAAGTAAAAGTGGGATCCATGCACAACTTAAAAGATGAAATATTTTTCTACTCTTCCAAAAGGATAAGATTGTGCCAAGTGTTGGGTCGGGATGCAAAATTTTATTTGCATTTTGGTCCCGTCAAGGGCATAGTTGAAAATTTTACTTTCTTTTCTCCATCAAATTTACTCATGAAAGATTGAAGAAAAACCCATTTCTTCTCCATGCAAAAATAGGTTCTTTCACCCTTGTTCTCTCAAATGTTTAGCTAAAATACAACCTCTAATCCATCTTTCAAGCATGTTCAAGTGTTCTAGTGCAAGGATTAGCAGCATTGGAGGAAGAAATGTTAACTTTTTCATAAGTGTTTTAGTTTTTTTCTTTAAGTTTGGAATGATTTTTTGATACATTATGCTATTAGTACTATCAAGGAGGATTAACAAAGTTTTAAACACTAAGGAGGACGATTAAAAGCATGGGAAATCTTTTGGTAACAACTCTAAACCCTAACTCTGAGAAGTTTGTTGTTTTCTTTAGGTTTGTGTATAGTTTGTAATACTTATGCACTATGGTATGTAAAAGAGACATTATAACATGATTAGATTATGTTCTATGTGGATGTGGATGTAGATAGATAGTTAAAAACTAGAATTTTGTGTTTAAAAAAGAAAGTTTGTTAAAGATTGTCACAAAACAAAGTTTAGATCGTTTTTGAATAACTAGGGTTTTGACAAACTTTGAAGCTGAATTATTTTCTAGACAAAGCACAATATTTAGAGGAAAACTGAGATAAACGACTTTTGTGAAGAAAACTTTTGAAAATTTCAATTGCAACCCAACTGAGAAGTTTGAATTTCTACAAGGTTAGATTTGAAAATCGTAAAAAACCCTTCTAAAATGTTTGAATTTCAAAAAATTTAAAACACGAAAGTTGTAGATATCACAAAAATTGTTGGGGTTCGTGACATAAGGTTTGCAAAAATTCCATGCGGATTTTCAATTAAGAGTTTTACGAGATTTAACCACCAAATTTTGAAATGCTTTAATTGGGTAAATGTTTTGAAATAAAATGATTTTTACCCAAGAACTTTTCAAAGTTTTAATCATTGTAAAAAATTGAGTGTAAGGACATAAAGTGGTCATCTTTGGTTCTAGGGTAAAATTATCAAAATTTTTGTTTTTCAGGTCAAAATCGTAAAGTGTTGTAGAACTAGATTGTTCGTTAAAAAAATCATGTTTTAATTTTTCACACCGTTGCGAGTAGCAAGATAGTATAAGTATTTGACTAACACAAGTTCATAAAGTTTTCTAAAACTCGTCAAGAGCAAAACGGTTATTTTTGCAAAATAAGCTTAAACGGACCCCTAAACGTCCGTTTTAAAAAGCATCCCTTAGTGGGAAATTTTTTGCAACTGGTTAGTAACATGTATAAGAGACAAAGCATAAAGAATAAGCCCTTAATATTCAAGTTCTGCAATCAACAAATAAGTCGATAAAAAAAATTAGCTAATAACGAGGTATTGTCCAAACAGGATGCTTAGTCGATTTAAGAGGGAACAAGAATTGGATATGCAGCGTAGAATCTAAGTAAGTTTCAAACCATATCTATAGTATAGGAAAAATAGTTTTCAAACATATTATTAATAGCTTTATGAACTACATTTGCTATGCACACAATCAAGTTATCAAAGCGTCATATATGGTATGTCACTGTATTTTAGAACTGGTAACTTAAATCTCCAGCTAAGATAAGTAAATTGAGTGTCGTTTTAATCTCCCCACCTATATGGAGATTCAAGTTAAGTATGTTATGATCTTGGTGTTATGATGATCTTGTACACATGCTACATACAACTAGGCCCATAGTTCAAGATAAGTTTAGATGCAAATAAGTTGAAGCTCATAATTTAGTGTAATTGGAATCATGCATTTAGTTATAGAAAGAAATTATTTTGTGGGCGATGTTTGGACTTACTGAGCAATAGCACCCCATGTTATTTATGCTGTAGTAAATCTAGCTAAGGGTCCGGAATAGATGTTAATGTTAAGCTGGATACGATGGTCAGGCAGTGTGGAGACTTAGATATGAATACTTTTGTTGTAAAATTTTGCTGTTAATTAAGTGTTCTGAAAGATGTTATTTTTTGGGAATGGCTTTTGTGTAAGTATGGTATGTAAATTTGTTAAACAAATGTTGTAAATATTTTTGGTAAGAATGTATGTGTAAAAAGAAAATGCTAATATAAGTTTTGAGTTTTAAAAAGAAAAAAAATTATTTCACCTTTTCATGGCTAATAAGTAAGGTTTAAAGTGAAGAAAGTGTTAAGCAATAGTTTGAATAATTGATTGTCACAATTGGTATCAGAGTGGGTAACTTGTCATCCCACTGTGCATTACCACAACTTAAGTAAGATAGTTTAATTTTAAGTATGTAGCACGAGTAGGTCCTTATGAACATATATTATTCTACTAGTACGATTATTGTTGATGGCTGCACCACCAAATGAGCAACAAGTTGATGCAGGCCAGAGAGCCGGCATCATATTTCAAGATATGGTACCTCCACATAATGGTTAAAGCTGACAACCACTTGTATTAAAAGAGTTGCTAAATGCGATAGATGTAATCTTCAAAGCCTGCTATACACTGCCTTATCTCCAAGTCTTATTGGTTTTAGGGAGACTACAAGGAGAAGCTCTATCGTGGTGGCTAGGTTTAGGAAGGGATATATAGCATCAAGACTAGCAAGAATTTCGAGGCCATATTTCAACTTAGTTCGAGCCATCCTAACCCCCACCAACAAACAACACGTAGTTATAGATAGATCCTCAAATATGGGAGAATTGGCAACACAGACACTATGACCACCTGCAAATGATCTGGTACAAATATCTAGGGGAAACTATGGAACATTACACTATGAGGTTTCGCTATATAATAGTTTTGGTGATTCCACCAAGGACACCATTGCATCAAGCTTGCGACCTGTTATGAAGTGGAGTTCTAGAAGAAATACAATGATACTTCTCTATTCTCACAATTTTCTCATCCTCAAACATTTCATAGCTAAGTTATTACATGCTGAGAAATAGCTAATGGCCCTGATCAAGGATTTCCGCGTAGATGACGATGGTGATGCAATTGAGTATCATCCAACTTCAATGGAGCCCATATATGCAAGTGATGATTTATTTGCTGACTTTAGTGAAGAGGATGAGAAGGACCCTAGAAAGGAGCCTCTTAACAATGATATGTTCGATGTAGATTTTGAATAGGGCAAGAGATAAAAATATGTTGGAAGTTAGTGGAATAAAAAAGGAATGCGGCATAAACGACCTGAACTGACTACATTGAGAAATTTGGCAAGAAATACTTTAATGTTGAAGTCATGGCTGCTAAGCAACACAAGTTCAATAACTTTTAGCAAGGCAATCTATCCGTCATTGATGATGTTAGGAAGTTTGATCAGTTGGCACAACTCTACCCTAATTTGGTGCCTACAAATAAGGAAAATATAAAGAGGATGTTGATGATGTTCAACACCAACATTACATAGTGAAGGTTCTCTACCTTGGGAAGTGGGTGATTGTATTGAGCGAGCAATTCGAGCAGATTACAAAAGCACTTGAGACAAGGAGTAGAGACCCAATATTTTCAAAGCTTAGAAGGAGGAACAAGCTTTGCCAAGGAAGAAGCAAATTTTCCAGTTTAAAGGCCAAGGAAGCAACATAACTAAGAAAATTAGTTCGATAGTTGCCTCAACAACAACAATAATAATAAGAGGAAAAGGAATCCAAACAATCAAGGAAAATTGAGCAACCCTAGAAAAAGATGATTGATGGAGGGAACATAACTCGCATGCGGTAAATGTGGCAAAAAAACATGCTGGAGAATGCATAACGGGCACCAATATACGTTTTATTTATGGCAAGGAAGAACATTATGTGAGGAACTGCTTCTTTGACAATCAGAATTAGTTCAATCAGAACCAGCAGAGACCACAAGGGACCTAGCACTATGCAATTCAAGCTTAGATTGAAGGTCCTAGCATCTAGCAAAGCCGACATGAAGCCCTAGAACCCAAGGGTGAATTTATATATATGCAAAGAACGAGGCTACAACAGGAACCTCTACAGCAATTATAGGTGAGCTTTCTACAGCCAAAACTGATGCATATGTTTTATTTGATTCTAAAGCAATACATTCATTTGCATCACTTAAATTTGCTAGACATTAGGGTTTGAAGGGGATAGAATATATCAAACTTTTAGGATAGCACTTTCTTTCGAAGAGGTATTGAGTTTTGATTATTGGTTGTGCTAAGTACCAATTATCATATGCGGTAAAGAGTTGTTTATCGATTTAATAATAATCGATATCCAGGATTATGACATAATTTTAGGAATGGACTTCTCGAGGAAGTACGATGCCAAAATTAACTGTCGACAACATAAAGTCACATTTTAGTGGATGGGAAGCAAGAAGTTTGTTTACACTAGATGAACTCCTAGGACACTAAAAGAGCTTATATTCACCTTAAAAGCCAAGAAGTTGTTCGACAATAAATGCACAGGCCATTTGGTTAATGTTATGAACAAAGACCAAGAAGTTAAACTAGGGCAAGAGAATGTTCCTACAATAAAGGAGTCTCATCTGAAATTGAGTTGATGCTCGAGATTGTGCCAATCTCTAAGCTCTTTATCACATGGCTCCAATTGAACTTAAAGAGCTCTAGACTTAGCTACAAGAACTGCTAAACAAAGGATTCATCTGTCTAAGTTATTCCCCATAGTTAAAAAGAAGATGGTACTCTATGAATGTGCATAGATTACCAGAAGTTGAACAAAGTCACATTAAAAAAATCCCTCTTTTAAGAATTGATGATCTGTTTGATCAACTAAAGGGAGCAATAGTATTTTCAAAGATTAATTTATGCTCCATTTATCACCAGCTCTGAGTCAAGGAATGAGATATTCCAAGAATAGCTTTCCGAACACGATAAGGGCATTATGAGTCTTGTATAATGGCATTCGGATTGACCAATGCTCTAGCAACATTTAGGGATTTTATGAATAGAGTCATCAAAGACGATCTTGACAATTTGTCATTGTTTACATAGATGAAATTTTGATTTATTCAAAGACTCCATAAATACATGAAGAGCATTTAAGGATTGCACTCCAACAGCTAAAATAGCATCAATTGTAAGCAAAATTCTTGAAGTGTGAATTTTAGATGGAGAAAGTTTATTTCTTAGGACATGTGGTATCATGAGAGGGAGTTTTTGTGGACCCTACAAGGTTGAAGTCATGAACAAGTCGCCAGCTCTGAAGAATGTTATTGAAATGAGGAGTTTTCTAGGGTTAGCAAGCTATTATCAATGTTTTGTTGAAGGATTTTTTAGGCTTGTGGCGCCCCTTAGAAAGGAAATAGATATGAATAGACTGAGAAATATGAAGAGAGCTTCCAAGAGCTAAAGAAGAAGCTTATGAGTACACTAGTTTTAATTATTCTAGATCTAGACATGGAAAATTTTGTGATCTAAAGCGATGCATCAAAGATGGGTCTATGAGTTGTATTGATGCAAAATAGGAAAGTGATCTCGTACGCATCTCGTCAGTTGAAGTATCGTTAAAGCAATTACCTAACTCACAATTTGGAGCTTGCAGCGGTAGAGTTTGTGTTAAAGATATGGTGCCACTACTTATAAGGAACTAAATATGAGTCACCGACCATTAGAGCCTGAAGCATATTTTTACTCAAAAGGAGTTAAAAGAGACATTATGGCATGATCAGTTTATGGATGATTATGTGGATGGATAGTTGAAACTATGGTTTTTTTTTTTTTTTTAAAAAGTTTGGTAAACTTTGTCACAAAACAAAGTTTAGATGGCTTTAAAGAATTAAGGTTTGGACAAACTTTGAGGTTGGATTATTTTCCAGACAAAACACAGGCTTTATTGGAAACATTAAGAGTGCATTTGGTTGGAGTATTTTTTGGACTCACTGGACTCAAATTTGGATTAGAGTATTATGAATCCTTTGGATACGTGTTTGTTTCCCCCAAAATCTAAATCAAATGAATATCAACAATCTAAGTTTTCAGAGTTCTAACCCTTTAAACTCTTGATACTCGGATATCTTTACTACAGTAAAAGTTGAAATTCTCTCTCCTATATTTAAGGAAAAAAATCATTTCTTCATTTGATATCCAATTAAGATGGTTATTTTTTCATTGTGTTCCTGGTGAAGAGAAGAATAATTTAAGATCCATATTGCATATTTTTTAGGATCATTAAAATTGAGATTTTATTAGATTTGTCAATTAATCAAAAACTTTTTTCCCTACTTCTCCAAACACAAATTCTAATTTATTCTATATTTAGATAAAACTTAAATGCACATTCAAATATCATTTCATATAACAATTCAAACCCTAATTCAAATCACACAACTCAAATGAAATCACTAATTTGAATCCATATACCAAACGAACCCTAAGATAAGCGACTTTCATGAAAACTTTTAAAATTTTCAATTAGAACCCATTGAAAAGTTTAAATTTGTAAAGGGGTAGATTTGGAAGTTGGCTAAAACCCTACCAAAATGTTTGAATTTAAAAAAAGTTAAAGCACAAAAGTTGTAGATCTTGCCGAAGCTTTTAAGGTTCGTAAAACAAGGTTTGTGAAAATTCTACACGGATCTTCAGTTTAGAATTTATGAGATTTAATCACAAATTTAGAAATGGTTTAAGTGGGTATACATTTTGAAATAAAATGACTTTGACCTAAGAAGTTTTGCAAAAAACCAAGCATAACGAAATAAAGTGGTCGTTTTTGGTTCCAGGGCCAAAATTGTCAAGATTTTCATATTTTGGGTCAAAACCATAAAGTTTTGTAAAGCTATATTTGTTTGCAAAAAGAAAACCAATGTTTTAAGTTTTTGCATCTTTGCGAGTAGCAAAAAAATGTAAGTTTTTGACTAAAACAAGTTTAGAAAGTTTTCTATGGTCCGTCAAGTGCAAAATGGTTATTTTTCATAAAAAAGGCTTAAACAGGCCTCGAAACGTCTGATTTGAGAAAACGCCACTTAGTGGAAAATTTTCTGCAATCCACTTGTAATGTGTCGGAGAGACTAAGTGTGAAGAATAAGCATTTAATATTTAAGTTCCACAACTGAAAAATGGGTCAATAATAGGAATGCTAGCTAATAGCAAGATATTGCCTAAACAGGACACTTAGCTGATTAAAGAAGGAACAAGAATTGGATACGCAGCGTAGAATCCAAGTAAGTTTTTAATACCATCTATAGCATGGCCAAAACAATTTCCAAACATCTTATTTATATTGCTTTATGAAATACATTTACTATACACATAGTCAAGTCTTATATGGTATGTCACCATATCTAAGAACTGGTAAGTTTCACATGATAAGATAAGTTAATTGAGTGTCATACTAATCTTTCAACCTAAGGGGAGATTTAAGTTAGGTATGTTATGATCTTGGTGTAACGATGATCTTGTGCACATGTTACATACACTTGGGCCCATAGTTCAAGATAAGTTTAGAAGCAAATAAGTTGAAGCTCATAACTAAGCATAATTAGAATCAGACATTTAGTTGTAAAAAAAAAATATTTTCTAGGCTATGTTTGGATTTACGAAGCAATAGTTCACCTAGTTATTCCATGTCATACAAAATCCAGCCAAGAGGCCGGAGTAAATATTAATGTTGAGTTGGAAACGACGGTCTATGGGAACTACTTTTGTATAAGCATGGTATGTAATATTTGTAAAATAAATATTAGAAATATTTTTGGTAAAAATGTACGTGTTAAAAGAAAACGTTTATATAAGTTTTGAGTTTTAAAAAGAAAAAATAATTTCATTTTTTCATGCCTAATAAGTAAGGTTTAAAATGAAGAAAGTGTCAAATAATGGCTCAAATATTCGTATCATCACACACATAATAAGTACGATGTTCAAAATAATAATTGTCCAACACTATTTATATTATATACAAAAATCATAAGAGTTAATTTCACTTTTGGCTCTTAAACTATGCAACTTGTCCCATTTTTGGCCATGAACTTTAAATCATAGCAAATCACGCCCTTAAACTATTCAACATATCTCATTTTGACCTTTTTGTTACTAAATCCATTATATATTAACAAAATTGAGCCAATAATTTTACTTTTAGCCTTAAAGTATGCAATTTATCTCATTTTTGGCCCTTAAACTTTAAATCGTGACAAATCACATCCTTAAAATATGAAACTTGTCTTATTTTGACCCCTTCATCACTAAATCTGTTAAATATTAATGAATTAAAATAAATAACCATTTTGATTTTTTGGCTCTATATATATGTTTTCGACATGTATTTTAAAGTAAAAAATGTAAATTCTGTTTATATATTATATAAATTTTTACTATTTTTTCTTCTTTTATTTTTTTTATAATTTTATTGATAAAAATTTTACTATTTGTTTGCTCAAGAAGTTTTATCATATATTTCCTCCATCATATGATTTAAAATGAATTAAAAAAAGAATATATCATATAACAAAAAAAAAAACATTTAGATACATGGGTACCTAACAAAAACGACATATAGATACTATTGTATTACCTTATACTTATCATTTGTATGACTAAATGTTGGGTTTAAAAATTACGTAGCTGACATGATAATGAATACTTCACTTAATTGGACTTAATAATCATAAAAAACCTCAAAATTCATATTAGTTTTAAGTCAACAAAAATGTATATTCGTTTATGAAATTCTCCATTTATAAGACTAAGGTGTGTGAAATTTAATTAAAAAAGATTTAATTTCGACCGTCAATTTATAATTAATCGATTAGGTGCATATATCTATGTAGCTTAATTTGTCAATATTTAATAGATTTAGTAAGTGAAGGGCTAAAAGAGGACAAGTTTCATAGTTCAAGGGTGTGATTTGGTAAAGTTTAGAGGTCAAAATGGGACAAATTGTATAATATAGGGGCAAAAGTGAAATTATCAGCTCAATTCTGATAATATTTAACACATTTAGTAACGAAAGGGCTAAAATGAAAGAAGTTAAATAGTTTAGGGATATGATTTGCTACGTTTTAAAATTTATAGGCCAAAATGAGACAAATTGCATAGTTTAGGAGTCAAAAGTGAAATTAATCCAAATCATAAGGGATAGCTTGTAATTTAAAATGCATGATTATCCAATACATACATATTGGCTTTAAAAATTCAATTTATATTTATCTAAATTAAAATTCATCTAGCCAACAATATGATAAATTTGTTTTTTAATACATGCATTAGAATTAACATATTTAGTTTTTTCACTGTAGATTCTTCAAATTTTAGTCCTTAGTAACTCGTAGTTATAATTGAGGAATCGAAAGTGAAACAAAATAATATAATCAAGACTAAAATTGGACCTTTAAATAAATTTTGATTAAATTTTTAATACTTAACTAATGGATGGGCCAAAACTGAGACAAAATAATGTTTTAGTAACCAAGGTGGAACTTTTTAAACGTTGGAGACTAAAATAGGACCAAGTACAAACCTCAAAGACCATCTATGAAATTAACCCAAAAAATTACATACAATATTGTATAAGCACTAATAATTACATTGATTTCTAGGAATTTGATTTTTTATACATGGATAGTAGAAAAAGAATTTTAAGACATTAAAAAGGGCAACTAAAAAGAGAGAATTTTAATTGATTCAATTTTAAAATGGAATGGTCATTCCATTGTTCACTTTAGGAATGATTATTCAACCATTTTGATTTAATAACAATTTCATAAAAGTGGCTATTACTAAATTTGTTTTTCCAATCAAAATTAAACATAGTGATGACTGGATTTTAAGAATTATCATTCCATTCTAGTAGTTATTCTATCATACCAAGCTTACCCAAAAAAGAACAAAAATCTCTCACTGTAATTTCTCTCATCATGAGCACAAGACATTTTGAGAAGGCGAGCATTTGATAAATTAAGAAAATTACGACTTCCAGTGAGAGGGAAAAAAATGCGGGGAAACACTTGTAGTTTACGGAGAATATGTGCAACAAGTATGTGCAAGCAAGTTGTGTCAAGATTTGCAGTAGCTGCACATTTTCTCCATATAATATATATTATATATACATGTCTCCGGCCAGTCAGACTTTTTTTTCTTTCCTTTTTTTTCGGAAAAAAAGAGAGTTGGGACCCGATTTTCATAGTTATCAAATGCAACACCTTCATTTAGCTAATATTCATTTGTCAACGAGCAATAGTTCCTCGCATCATTACCCTCAGGCTACCTATATTATAATTTAGCAAAGAAGAAAAACAGAGAAGTACCCTTTTTCATAATTAATATTTGAACATTTAGTATCGATAATACCATTTGAACAAAGGGATCCAAAGAAATGTCTCACACAAGAAAGTGCACTTAATTAACCTTAAAACGAAAAGACACACTTTAACAAGTCACGAACCTCAAATATGAAGCATCAGGAGTACTACCAAGTTTTGATAGTTTATTATAAAATACGAAAACAAAAGGTTTTGATAGATTTTCCCAAGGACCATCTTCACTTGGACTAGGCAATTTCCATTCAACAATGCTAAGAAATTAGTGAGCTCGATTCCACATTTGGCAACTGATGCTAACGAGAACTTACATCTCTAGAATCGGACCGTATTCCACCTTTTGTCTTGTCCTGAATTTGATTGTCAAAGGAGCAACCTTAAAAAAACTGATTATCAAACATATATTTGAAATAAAATTAGCAAATTAGGTTAGAATTTAGGAGTATTTCATGCATACCTTTCATTTTTTTGCGTTGATAGCATAATAAGCTTGAACACCAGTCAATACAAGTACCACCATAGCGGCAAAAAGAGCCAAAATAGTCAATGGGCTACTGAAATGGGCATGGCAGATTTGAGCCATCCAGATGGCAGAGCGTGTTCTATATTGCATTTCGATATCCTTCCTGACACTCAAAAAAGTGTCATTGGGTGGTGCAACGAATTTAGAGCCTATGCTATTGATCAATTGAGCCACTTCAACATCGCTACTGAAACAGTTTCGAATAACGTCCACTGCCCTCAGGTCTTTAATGTCTTCTTCATTGTCAATAAGCAGATCTAACATGTTTACGTAAGAAGTAACCCATGCATCATCGACATAATGAACGGTCTCATAGGCAATCAGATTCATTAACATGTGCTTCGTTAAGTAGTTAAAAACTAATGTTGGAAGAAAAAGTTGACTTCTAAAAAGAAATCCGGGGAGGAACTTTATGTTTTTTAGAGAATCAGCTTTCTCGACCCTTATACCTACTGTTTTAAGTTCCTGAACGGTATGAAACGACCGCAAGTTGCTCCAATATTCAAGGAGATCATCTGATTCACCAAAGAGCAACTCCACTGCATAAAATATAAGAAATACCAAAGCAATGAAAATGCAAAAGAAAGTGCAACAAGCAAGAGCTAGTAAATATTCATAGGAGTGAGGAGAATCATGAGTTTCCCTTAGGAGAAATCTTCGATAAAGGTCAAGAATGTGATTCGGTTCACGACTATCAGTACTAGTCCATTCAAGTTCATATTGCTCGCTTAATTGATTCATGGAGTGCTTTGGAACAATAATACTGCTCATAATAATAAATCTGGTGAAATCATTTTTCAAGTTTATTGAATCCTGCTTGCCAAAGCGCATCAACTCTTGAAGGACCTTAAAGGGTATTTGGTTCTCTAGCAAAAACAAATCCTGCCGGATCAAGGCTGCTTGAGCACTACTAATGCCAAAAAACTTTAAGTTCTGCTTCACATAACTTTGTATGAATTGTAATATTGCACAGCCATCCAAGAAAACTAACTCGAACAATTTCTCATCAGTATAAGACTCGATTACCTCCTCAGAAAAGTACATCTTTATGTTCTTGATCGTGCTCTTAATATTGTTGAGTAAGAATTCCCTAGTTTTGCCGCTTTCTTCAATGAAAGATTCTGCCAATTTAAGCTTGAGTTCGTTTTTGTTCAAACTAGAATGTTCAGCATAAATAGGACCAATAGACAGCTCCCTTGGTTTAAAGCACTCTTTGTAATCTTCATTTCGTAGCATGATCTTTGGAACCTTTTGTATCTTCAAGGGCTCTTTCGTGATTACATTTTTCTCGTTTGTGGCAAGTATGTCAATTTTAACAGCCTCCTGTTCCTTTAGAATAACATCATCATGGTATGTGTCTACTTGACTTTCCAATGTTGTTTCCTCTTGCGAACAATTGCCTTTACCAGACATCGTCTCTCTTGCACCTAAAAAGGGGAGAAAAAATAATGAAATTGGAAATATACTCCCAGCTTTCTCAATTAAGGATGGTTCATGTTAATATTATTATTTTTATTTCTTCAATAATGAATAAGTGATGATGGTAATTCAAATCTACGGATGAGGACATCCTACTTTGATTGGCACCTTCATCTAAGATCTATTATTTGCTATGTTAATAACACTCAAAATTTTATTAGAAAGAAACAACTACAAATTAAAAAAATTGACTTTTAACTATGACGAAACCAGGATTTTTTTTTTTTTGGTGGGGGGGGGGGGGGGGGGTGTTGGTGTTAGGGGGCTTTTCGTGCCCGATCCCCTCTTCCCCAACCTCTTTTGAATCTTCTAATTACTATCCTGAACTAGTCCTTAATGCGTTTTGAATAACCTTGGCAAGTTAAGAATATCTTGTGCGTGATCATTGCTTTCTTGAGCCGTATGATGTGCTTCTTTGTTGTTCACCTCATGACTAACAGGCCAAGGAAATCCTCAACAATGCCAAAGAGCCCTACTTCTTTTAGTCAGGCCAGTCAATAAACCACCTCAAAAAAGGCGGTTCTTGCAAAGGAAGCATAGTGGTCTTTTTTCTTGAGTTTTTCCATCAGTATTAGGAGACATAAGGAAACCTAGACTCAATCTTTTTGCATAGTCTTTTGTCCTCTAAGCAAAGGTATATAATTTTTTTGCTTATTGGACATGTATGCCCTAAGGAGTAAAAATGTAATATGTTTTCGGAGACATTTTTATTAATAAAGAATTTATTTATTATTTATATACCAAATTTGTCCTCTTTATGTTCATATTTTTTGAATGTATATTGAACAAACAAAAGTCTGAGACTGTCGGTCTAAACCTTTAAGAATTGGGCATATTATAGATAGATTATGCAGAAGACACGATTCTTAAGGTGACAGTCTAAATCATAAGATCCGCAATTGAGAGAATAAAGTTGGGTGCTTTATCCATACAAAGATTATTATGTTGTCTATATCCCTAATGGAAGATGGTTTGTCTTGACCATCGGAGGTGGACTTCACGAATAGAAACATTGGCACATTATCATAGGTGACGATGTGTTGGATCAAGACATAAATCGAATCGATTTGGATTAATAATTCTATCTCGGCAAATCAATTCAATGTAGACAATCATATGTATTATATCTTAATCCTGAGATGAATAGTGAGCCCATTGACTTGACCTATGTCTTTTAATGTACCATATAGTCACATCCACATTTTAAGAGTGGTATACATGCTGGTATGTTGGACGTATGACTCTTGATGGTGTAGACCTGTTATTGATAGATATGGAATCCATAGCTCTTCCTTAAGAGTAGTTGATATCCTCTTATATGCGTTGTCTTGTAATTGGAAAACTAGCGCTCAACCATTTGGATATATAGGTGTAACCAAATGGTATACTGTCTGTATATGGTAAGTTTTACGATGGTGAGATAATAGAACGTAAGAGAAAAATAATCCGAAAGGTAAGACAAAACTTGTCCTTGAGCCGATTATAGATAATCCTATGGGGATACAATACATTAAGATATGTCATGGAGACTTAGCTATACAGGCTTCGTAATTCTATATGGTTCAAGAGTGCAACTCTAAGCTTTTAGTAGAGTAGCGTTAAAGCTAATAATTATGATATCTGTGTATGGGATATTGGGTTTCATAATAATTGAGAGCTTGAACTATCTAGGTCCATTAGGTCCCCTTTGCTAGCTCATAAAAAATTCTATAACGATACAACGTGCTTTTTCAATAATTGGTGACTTGTGACATATTATTAGATTGGCTAAAAATTTGATAAAATTAGATAATTCATGTTTGTTTATCCATTGAATTAATTTTGTGAAAATTAATTCAAGATAAACTTGTTGAATTATTGGGATCAAATAATTTATGTCTATTTATCAGTTGGATTAATTTTAAATAAATTAATTCAAGATAAACTTGTTGAATTATCAGGAATATTTATTTTCCTAGAGATTATCAAGATATGACTATTTTAATTAAATAGCTTTTCTGTTGGGTTATTTGAATTAAAATTGAGGCTCCATCCCAAGAATCTCTGGTGGAAAATAAAGATTCGTAGGGATCTTTTATCGGAGGTTCGGCAGGCCAATCTTTAAGTTCGGCCTACTGATGAAAGAGGTTCAACAAGCTGATCTTCCAATTCTGCCTACCAACCGTGCGATAAATAGATCACATGTTTTTGCGTAGATTTTATCAGATATTGATTCTAATTTGATTCTAATTTGAATTTTTGAGGCCTTTTCTAATAAGGACTAACTCTTGGGCCCAACATCTGTATAAAGGGGAGCGAGACTTATTATTATTTAGATCAGTTGAGAGATCTAAAGTGAGACTTTGCCAACTCTGTGACTCCCTAAAGAGCTACTGTTCACAAATCATAAACTATAGCTTTGGGTTTTTCTCAATTAGTTGGAAGGAGAGTCACCACACACACACCGGTAGTGGATAGAGAAAATACTCTAGGTTTATATATATTTTTATGTTGTCATGGATTATATGGTGAATATTTATTAATTAATTATGGTTGATTAAATTATTTTTTAATTATTTATTAATTAACTAATTTATGCCGGTTATAGTCACTTAAAGGTTAGAATGTGTTTTTAGGTTTTTTATGTAATTAGATTGCAGACTATCATCGCTGTCTAGGAATTATTATTTAAATTTTTAAGAATTTTATAATTAAATAATCATTCAGAGAAGACGGATCTATAAGATAGATGACGGCATTCCCAAGTATTTTCTATGTCTCTAATTTTATGTTTTTGAATTGTTGAAAATAAAATTGATAAATTGCATCAAAAATTGTACTTTCTAAAAAATGGTGATCTTTGCTCGGTTGGCGTGCTGAACTCTCCAGTTTGGCAGGCTGATGGTTGCAGGATCAACAAGCTAGACTCTTAGGTTCGATAGGCCGTTAGCGGGGCAAAAATCTGGTGGCTCCAACGGCAAGCCGAACTTTCCAATTCGATAGGCCAAATTATCAAGATAGGTAGGCTGACTTGAAAAGATCGACGGGCCGCATGGTCATGACCGATAGACCGTTCATGCAAATCGGCATGCCAGCAGAGAGCTGTAATTTTTCAAAAGAGGTGCATTTTTTGATGCAGTTTTGATTTTATTTTTGGGACAATTTTGAGAAACATTAAATTTGGATATGACTGAAAATATGGAGTTTTTGATCTATACAGGATTGAAGACTTGAAGTTGGAAGTTACATGAAGAAGGATACAATTTGAAGATTTAAGGATGAAGAGTCAATAATATGTTTCGATTATTCACTTGTAATCTTTGTTTCCTTTTCTCTAGAGTGGAACCATAGTATTACGGTTATTTGTTATTATTTTGCTTGTGGCTTTGCATGATTTCTTTGCTTGTTTGCATTATAATATGATTTGCCACGAATATTGATAACATGTCATATAGTATAGGATGTGCCGTTCAATTAAAATTGTTCATGCATGTTTTTAAAATAAAACCTTAATTTCAAAAGAATGAGTGGGAGAAGGTTTTCGAAGAGAGGACCTATGACCTCCATCATTGGTCCATACGTAGTGCATGGTGGTTTCAACCCCTAAGAAGGGATTTCATCATGTATCGAGTTGGATCTCCAAAGGGATAAGGTATTTTGGCTTGATTTCTTGCTGCACAGCCCTAGGTGGTGATTATAAATCATGAATAAAATATTGAAACGATGGTTATACACTCATGTTAATTTTATTATTAACCTCCCCTAGGAGCTCTATTAATAAAATTGATAGCCAAAGAAACGATTAGTAATATATGCCGGATTATACGAGTCCTAGAAGGCATATATTAATCAGAAGGGAATCCATGTTTCTGATTGAATTTGGCAAGACTCCCTTAGGAGCTTGTTGAATTCTAAGTTAGGAAATATCATTGTAAGGTTGTGATATTTTCAAGGTTTTGACACATAAACACATTTGTATGTTTTACATGATTGTGTTATCTTACTAAATTATTATGATATGTTGGCTTATGTTTGGTGTATGATTCTTTATTGTAGATTAAAAATGTCTAAAAATGCTTTATCATTGATACTTGACAAAAATTAATTAACCAAAGAGAATTATAATGATTGGAAAGGGAACCTAAACATCGTCCTGTCCTTTGAGAAACAAAAATTTATGCTGACGATATCTTGTCCTCCTGAGCCTATGGGAGATTCCACCAATGATTAAATCCAAGCATATGATCATTGGAAAGATACCAATGAGCAGGCCCACTATTATGTTATGGCCAGCATGAATAACATGCTGCAGGCTCAACATGAAGATTATGAGACTACGAAGCAGATTTTGGATAATCTGGAAGACATATTTGGAGGCCAGGCCTTAACAAAGCAGTAATGGGCACTTTAAAAACTTTTAAGCTGTAAGCAAAGGCTAGGGACATCTATAAAGGAGTGTATGATGTTGGTCATAGGTTACCTCACTGAGGCTTAGACCAATGGAGCTGACATCGATGCTGAAACTTAGATGACTATGGTCTTTAAGACTGTGTCTAAGGAATTTATTCTATTTAGAGCTACATTGAATTTGAGCAATAGGCGGGATATGACCTTGATGGAGTTGATGAAATAGTTGTAAGAGTTCGAACTGCTGATTATGGAGTGTCTTCCTAGTGGCGAGGCTAACTTGGCGGTTGCATTGGGTTCCAATCCCAACCCAGGGAATGGAAAGAAGCAATGGGCTAAGAATGGAAAAGTCTCCTATTCCTACAAATGGCAAGAACAATAAGAAGAAGAAGAAGAATCCAAAAAAGCTAAAGTGCTTCTTCTACAAGAAGGTCAGGCACATTAAGAAGAATGGCGAGGGCTTCTTTTCCCAATGAGATAGGTGTGATCTTTTGTATTTAGAAACTTGTTTGGTTGAGGAATCCAATGACATTTGGGTCATAGATTACAAAGCAACTAATCATGTTTGTGTTTCTCTATAGGGGCTCAAAGAAACGAGAAGTCTACTGCATGAAGACTTCACGCTTCGGATGGGCGATGGATCCTTGGTCTAAGCTGAAGCAATGGGAGACATCGATCTATATTTTGATAATTATAGGAATTTAATTTTGCAAGATTGTTTTTATGTTCCTAAATTTAAAAAGAATTTAATTTCTATAGCTTGTTTATTTAAAGACTCCTATTTGGTTTCTTTTAATACTAAAGTGATTATTTGTAAAAACAAATATTTTATCTATTCTAGATGGATGTAAAATAATCTATATTTTATCAAACCTAAGATGGACTTACTGCTTAATGCTGAGATGAATTATAATAACTCTAAAAGACTTAAAACTTCTCACTCTAATAAGATTTATCTTCGACATTTGCGACTTGGTCTTATTAACTTGAATAGAATTCAAAGGTTAGTAAAGGATAGACCTTTAAGTCAATTACAAGTGAAATCTATACCATAATGTGAATCTTATTTGGAGGTTAAAATGACCAATAGATCATTTGGGTCAAAGGGCAATAGGGCCAAAGGGGTTCTAGAACTTGTGCATAGTGATGTTTATGGATCGATGAACATCCAGGCATGAGAAGGGTATGAGTATTTTGTCACTTTTATTATGGATTACTCAAGGTATAAATATGTGTACGTAATGCACCACAAAAGCTAAACTTTTGAAAAGTTTAGGGAGTTTTAGGTTGAAGTGGAAAAGCAATTGGGTAGACTCATAAAGGCACTTCGATCTGATCGAGGTGGTAAATACCTTTCTAATGAGTTCTTGGGACACTTATGAGAGAATGGGATTTTATCCTATCTGGCTATGCCAAGCACTCCGCAGCAGAATCGCGTAGTAGAGAGAAAAAATAGGACCTTATTGGATATGTTCAGGTCCATGATGAGTTATTCATCATTACCTTAATCCTTTTGGGGATATGCACTACAAACCGCATGTTATCTTTTGAATAATGTGCCTTCAAAATCGGTTTCTAAAACTCCTCACGAGTTGTAGACAGGCAAGAAGACATCCTTAAACCATATTCGCATATGAGGATATCTGGCTCATGTCTTGTTTAGGGATGCGAATAAGTTGGAAGTACGTTCAAAAGTTTTCATGTTTGTAGGATATCCAAAAGAGGCTAAAGGGGGTTATTTTTATAACCCAAAGGAAAACAAAGTCGTGATTTCAACTAATGTAACTTTCCTTGAGGAGAGTTACATGGATGATTTTAAGCCTTGAAGCAAAGTGGTGCTCAAGGAGTTGAGGAGTGATCCGATCATTCCAGAGGTTCTGGTAGAAACCACTCCAATCGGTGTAGAAAACCAAACGAATCTGAATAATAACCTAAGGGGCTTCGGCATAGTGGAAGGATCAGGCATCAACCTAAGAGATATATGTTCAATGGTGAGGCATTCTTTGCTGAACCAGATGAACATGATAGGGATCCTTACACTTATGTAGAGGCTATGGAAGATGTTGATTCAAAACTCTGGACAGAGGCCATGAACACAGAGATGAAGTCTATGGAGACTAATCAGGTGTGGGAGCTTGTGCATCTTCTTGAAGGGGTAAAACCCATAGGATGCAAGTGGATCTATAAGAGGAAAAAAGGAATGGATGGAAAGGTCAAAACCTTTAAGGCTAGACTGGTAGCTAAGGGATATATGCAAAAGGAAGGAATCGATTACGAGCCTTTTCCCTTGTAGCCAAGCTTAAGTCCATCCGGATTCTTTTGTCCATAGCTGTCGCTCTCGACTACAAGATTTGATAGATCGATGTCAAGACGGCTTTTCTAAATGGCTATCTTGATGAGTCCATTTATATAGAACAATCAAACAGGTTCATGGTCAAGGGTCAGGGGGGTAAGGTTTGTAAGCTGCTAAAGTTAATATATGGACTTAAGTAGGCTTCTCGTTCTTGGAACATAAAATTTGATTAGGTGATCAAGACTTATGGGTTTGCACAAAATATGGATGAACCATGTGTGTACAAACACATAAAGGATGGCAAAGTGATTTTTCTACTACTCTATGTAGATGAAATTCTACTAATTGGCAATGACATTGAGGCATTGTCATTGGTCAAATTATGATTGACCAAGCAATTTGACATGAAGGACTTGGGTGAAGCTAAATTTGTTTTAGGTATCCAGATCTTTCAGGATAGGAAGAACAAAATGATAGCTTTGTCTTAAGCAGGCTACATAGATAAGATTCTTAGGAGGTTTGCAATGTAGGATTCCAAGAATGGTGGGCAACCATTTAGGTCTGAAATTACTCTTTCTAAGCAAGACTCTCCAAAGTCTGAGGAAGAAAGAGAATACATGAAGAAGGTGTCTTATGCTTCGACAGTGGGTAGTCTCATATAAGCCATGCTTTGCACATGACCAAATATTTATTATGCGGTCTGGATTGTAAGTTGATTTTAGGCAGATCTAGGACCAAACCATTAGGTTGCGGTGAAGCATATTTTCAAGTACTTGAGAAGGACTAAAGGGTATATGCTTGTGTATTCATGTGAGGACTTAACTCCACTATGATACACTGATTCTGATTTTTAATCTTGTCTGGATTCTAAGAGATCGACTTTGGGTTTTGTGTTTACTCTAGACGACTGTGCCATCAGTTGGAGAAGTGTGAAGCAAGATTGCACTTTGGAGTCAACGATGGAGGCCGAGTATGTGGTGACCAGTGATGCTTTGAAAGAAGCAGTGCGGCTTTGTAAGTTCCTTAGAGCTCTTGAAGTAGTTCCTAGCATGGATAAAGCGGTATCATTGTATTATGATAATAGTGCAGCAGTAGCTAATACTAAGGAATCAAGATTTCACAAGAAGAGTAAGCATATTGAATAGAATTATCATGTGATTGAGGACTTCGTAGAAGACGGGCATGTTACTGTGTGCAAAATTACGTCAAAGGACAATTTAGCTATTCCATTTACAAAGACACTTACTGGGAGAGTCTTCGAGAGGCATATGAAAGTTATGAGGATGCGAGATTTGTCATATTTACTAACTTTGTGCAAGTGAGAGATTGTCAGACATGTATGCTCTAAGAAGTAAAAATGTAATATGTTTTTGGAGACATTCTTATCAATAAAGAATTTAATTATTTATTTTATACCAACTCCTGTCCTTTTTACGTTCATATTTGTTGAATGCATATTAAGCAAAAAAAATTCTAAAACTATCGGTCTAAACCTTTAAGAATTGGGCATATGATAAATAGTTTATGCAAAAGACATGATTATTAAGGTGACAGTCTAAATCATAAGATTCGTAATCGAGGAAATAAAGTTGGGTGCTTTATTCATGCAAAAATTATTATGTTGTCTATATCCCTAACAGGAGATGGTTTGTCTTGACCATCAAAGGAGGACTCCATGAATAGAAACATTAGCACATTGTCATAGGTGCGATGTGTTGGATCAGGACATAAAGTGAATTGATTTGAATTAATAATTTTGTCTCGGCAAATTAATTCAATTTAGACAATCATATGTATTGTATCTTAATTCTGAGATGAATAGTGAGCCTATTGTCTTGACTTATGTCTTTTGATGTACCAAAACGTGATATCCACATTTTAGTAGTGGTATGCATGCTCATACATTAGAGGTATGACCCTTGATGGTGTAGACCTGTTATTCATAGATATGGAATCCATAGCTCCTCCTTAGGAGTAGTTAATATCCTCTTATATGCATTGTCTTGTAATTGAAAAATTAGAGCGCTCAACCATTTGGATACATAGGTCTAATCGAATTGTATATTGTCTGTGGATGGTAATTTTTCTAATGGTGAAATAATGAAACGTAAGAGAAAAATAATCGAAAAGGCAAGACAAAACTTGTCCTTAAGCCGATTATGGATAATCCTATGGGGATACAATAAATTATGATATATCATGGAAACTTAGCTATACAGGCTTCATAATTCTGTATAGTTTAAGAGTGCAACTCTAAGCTTTTGGTGGAATAGCGTTGGAGCTAATAATTATGAAATATATATCTGAAATATTGGATTTTATAATTATCAGGATCTTGAACTATATAAGTCCATTAGGTCCCCTTTGTTAGCTCATAAAAAATCCCGTAACGATACAACATGCTTTTCCAACAATTGGTGACTTGTGACATATTATTAGATAGGCTGAAAATTCGATAAAATCAGATAATTCATGTTTGTTTATCGGTTGAATTAATTTTGTGAAAATTAATTCAAGATAAACTTATTGAATTATTGGGATCTGATAATTCATGTCTGTTACCGATTCGATTAATTTTGAATAAATTAATTCAAAATAAACTTGTTGAATTATCAGGAATATTTATTTTCCTAGAAATTATCTAAATATGACTATTTTAATCAGATAACTTCTCTATTGGGTTATTTGAATTAAAACTGAGGCTCTATCCTAAGAATCTTGAGTGAAAAATAAAGATTTATAAGGATCTTTTATCAGAGGTTCGGCAAGCCAAACTTCCAGTTTGGCCTGCCGACTGTACGATAAATAAAAAATACGTTTTCATGCAGATTTTATCAGATATTGATTCTGATTTAAAATTTTGAGGCCTTATCTGAGAAGGACTGACTCATTGGGCCAACTTCTATATAAAGGGGAGTGAGACTCATTGTTATTTAGATCAGTTGAGAGATCTAGAGTGAGACTCTGTGACTCCTCAGAGAGCTATTGTTCACAAATCACGAACTATAGCTTTGGGTTTTTCTCAATTTGTTGGAAGGAGAGTCGCCACACCCACATCAGTCGTGCATAGAGAATAACAAAGAAGCCTAGTTGGTTGAGGTCCTTTTGAAACACACGTCTCTTCACAGACTGTATGAGCTTTTTGGCATTTACATGGTTAGTAATATCCAATTAATTTATGCATATAGCATGTCAGGCTTGTGTTTTGGCAAATACTCAAGTGTAAAAAAAAATTTAAAATTCTGCTGCGTACTATTTTTCCAACATTGCTAACTTAGATTGGAGGATTAGGAATAGAAGGTGGTTAGAAGAGTTCGTCGTGGACATATAAAACTGCTAGTGGTGGAATTGAGGTCGCTGATGATAAAGTTTGAGCCATTGACATTGGCCTTTGAAAAGCAAAGTGTATTACTGGCCTTGAAATAGCAATATTGTACTTTTAGATGTCATGCCGGCATAATCAATCTTATGGATTTTGAGGGTAGAGATGATTGAGCATAATATAATGATGCAAGTTACGAAGTAAGCTTCGCTTTCATTAAGTCTTTTTTTTCCTCAGGAAAGCTCGCCCAACTGCTCAAGGCTATGTTCCTCATATACCTATTTGACTTTAGCGCATTCTAATTCAAGAGATTTCAATTTGGCAAGAATACCAGTTATGACACTTACCGATCAAGGGTAAGCCAAATCCAACCAAGTCCTCCTCAAACCATCATTCTCTTTTTTTTTTTTTAGGATGTTCATGTTAGCAATGCAACTTTTCTTGATCTTAAATCCGACTTCTTACTAGCTATCAAAAACCAGGGATTTTAATCGGGGAAAATAAATAACTCTATTTTGTTTTCCTCTTTTCTCATCAATTCATTGAATTGCAATTGATTGTACTGCTAGTGGCTGATACGAAAATCCATCCTTTGGTATGTCTGATGTGGTCATTCTATAGGTTATACACAAGGGAAGAATACATGCTTCCATAAGTTTTTAGTAAGAATTTTGATCTGTGGAAGATTTAATTAAAAATCCAAAACCCTACTTGTGTCTAGTTTTAGTGTGCTTTAGGTTTCAGAGTCAATAACTAATTTATTTGAACAAATCCTTTATAGGAATGAACCTTGCTCATTACTGTATATACTCAACAATGACCATATTCTTAGCAAGGTTTTGATTTGATACTTCCTCCATAACCTATCATATTTTGACTCCCTACCAAGAACTACCAACTATATTGTGTGATAAGTATTTGTTGATGTGACTAAGTGCAAGAAAAGAACGTTAATACAAAGAACCGACCGAATACAACGGTAGACATGTTCAACATTGGCATTAGAGCAGTTGTGGTAGTCCTTATATTTTGGTACTAGAAAGAATGCTAGGAGAAAGTTATTTAATCTTAACGCATAAATAGCATATTATTTTTGTAAATTTTTACTTCAGTTTCGTTTTATAGGTTCCGCATATTATTTTGACCTTATTTTTTAGCATGTGCTACACGAATGCGTGTATAATCTTTTGTATGACTTTTGTGATTATTTGATATGAGGTTCTTGAAGACCGTTCCACTATCTGTAATAAACTAGTTGAGTAACTAGATGCAAAACCTTAACATGGTGCTAGATTGAGAGAGCATATTGAGAATTCAGGTCGGGTGCATTAGAGTGACTGGGCTAAGAGCCTTACGGTACATCAATGGATGTCATACGTTCTCTGAAAGAGAACTCCATTTTAAGATATATTTTATTCCACATGAGCTTGGCGACTAAAGTAAGTGGAAGAATAAATTGAGTCCTTATGAATCATGGGCGACCAAAAATTTACTTGTGCTCTATGTGACCTTTAAAACTAATCGTGTCATGCCGTAGATGTGTGATGTATGATACTTTAAAATGTTTCCTATGGTCATATATGATGCTACCTAGAGGGATTTCATTCGGAAAGTAATTAAATTAAAGCTAAGTGATATGAGGGTGAAGAGATAGATTATTAGCAAACATTCAAGTTCTATGCTATGTTATCAAATTATGTTGCTCCTGGGTGTGTAATATACTTAGGAAAAAAGTACTAAATTGGTATACTTTAACTGCTCATAAATATGTGTATCTATTGACTAGAGGAATTGGAGATGCTGAATCTTATGTGGCTAAATAAATCTGGATTGTAGCTAGACCTCTAAGCAATATGCTACGCTGATTTGTAAACCATTTGGTATAGTGTTTCCCAACGTTTTTTGCAGGTAGTTCGACAGCCGAAAAACTTAAAAACAAATATGAATGGAACAACTAGAGGGTGATGATGAGAGAGATACACTCTGCATCCGCACCATGTGCAAGTGGAAGTTTTGGAGTTTCCTTTTATTTGTTCGATTCTGACTGTCCACGGTGGTGTATGGTCAAAATAAATAAGGAGAAAATTCAATATCACGAGGAGAGAAAGTATCATAAGTGAAAGGTAAAGTGTCAAGACAGGTAGAGTTAATTAGGTAATTTATGATAGATCTATATCTGGACAAGCGGAGTAAATAGGTAATTTACTGCCTGCTCAACTTACGAGGGACTTTCCCTTCTCTGTCAAGAGAAGATGCAATAAATATGTGCATAGCCAAACACATCAAAAAATGTAAAAATATAGCACACATTTTTCGTCTCCCTCCCCCCTCTATTGTTTCTGTAGTACTTTTGAGTCGTAGAATTACTTTGAGCATTCTATTAATACTCACACATCGTGGGCATTTCGAGTTCCACACCCCGAAGTATCACGAGTCCCCCCGTCGTTATCTTTCGACCCGATGTCCATTTGGAGAACCAAACCGGCACAATTGTCGACACTTTCGACAAATTTTTTTTTTAAGAAAAAAAAGAACACAGAATTGATGAAGAATAAAAATTCGACTCGGAAGCAAAAACCAAAACACAACTCATCTCTAAAACAAACCATAAATAGAAAAGCAAACACAACTAATACGAGACATTAAATGCGGAGAACAGCTTAAGAATACTCTTGAAAAATGGATTAATGAAAACCTTTCTTTCCCTAATTCCTGGATGCGCATGAAAAAATAACTAAACTATGTACCTTTCAATGGGGTCAAACTTCAAATCTTGAACTTCAGTGCAGGTAAGATAACTTCAAAGTTGAAGAGCTGAAACGACTTATCCGGTGACTCGCTATTGCGTTTTGCTGAAACAAATTATCTGGTGACAAGTTATTGTGTTTTTGTAAGCATGCATCTGTTTTCGCCAGTTCTTGGAGGGAAAAAAGAAGAAGAAAGCACACAATTTGGCTGATTTGGAACTTTGTTTAATTATATGGCAGCATTTAGAAAATAAATAATCATTCAGACCATAAGACCACTAGATAACCTATAAATTAATCCAATTTGCAGCTATTACTTCTTTAAGCTTTTGTTCTTTTCTTTTTAATTTCTTTACTTTGTGTAGATCAGCTAAAATTATCCCATTAAAAAAGATCAGCTAAAATTATGGTTCTCCCACATGGGGAACAACTGATTGAGATCACTTGTTTAATTTTTGGTGTAATAAATTATGTTTGATTAATAATATTGTGATACTTCATTTTTTAAAAAAGAAGTGAAGTCGTTGAATATTATATCAAAACTATTATACAATGAGTCATAATGCAAGTGATCAAACATCATTTAATACATCAAATTTGCACTGAAGAATTTGAGTCCCGGAGCAGCAAAGATTAAAATAATCTTTTATGCTTTTCATATTAATCGATTAACCAGTCACAATTAGTCAACATGTTACACTTCCTAACGATGCAAACATATGATCTGTCAATTATTATTAAACCTTGTAGAGTTTCAGTAGGGGGAATAAGTTAATATAAGGAATTAGCATGTTTTCGTCACTACGTACTAACATTCACATTTATTATTCCGATAAGTCAGATTTGTCGAATCATTGGTTAAGACTATTTTGAACTTGTTATAAAACACAATAAAATATAACAAAAGGCTGAAGAGAACAAGAGAGAAAACGCAAGAGAAAATGATAGACAAAGGCCGTTTGGTATTTTTTTCAAAATAGATGAAAATGTTTTTGTTTTGAAAAATGAAAATTTTTTAGGAATTGTGTTAAAAGTGTTTTTAAAATTATTGCCTCGAAAACGTGCGAAAACATTTTCAAAAATTCTTAGAACAAAAACAAACGGGGCCAAAGTATCTTTCTATTCTTTTACTTGTGAGGGATGAAAATATAAGCTTAGCACAACCTCTATTTATAAACCAAGAATTATAACTAGATGTAATAGCAATAAGTGTAACTTACATAGGATACATATACAATTAAGAGAGACATAATGCATAATCTTAAGAGGGATTCAATGGTGAGTTAATGCAGTCTAAATGCAAATTGTAAATTAATAATAAAATCTTTGCATGTAACTCATGAAATACCAAGAAGTGGCATCCACACCCACTTGATTGACAACAGAACTTTAAGATATTATTACTTTACAATGCACTTGGCCGACGTGTTATATTTATTGCATTGCTATAATGTTAGCGGTAAGAAACTTTCGCAAAAAACTCATTCCAATGGTTCAAGTCAAGTAGAATTTCAAGGCATACCTTCAAAAATCAAAGAAAACAAAAAAGGAAGAAAAGAGGGGAATGTCATGCCTCGGAGTACGGGAGGTGACGTGACAATTTATTTAAGTTAATTAAATAAAAATTTAATTAAAATATGAATTTTAAAATATAAATTAATTATGAAAATGCGGTAATTTTAAAATCTTTTTAGCAAATATTCACAATCATCTAATGAATAAGAATAATAAATTGAACAATGGGAAATAATAAAACAATAAATAAGAAAAGTATAAGAAATTTGAGTTGGGTCCCACTGACCCACATCTTGTGCACACACATAGTACTGACAATATTATATTACAACCACAGTCCAAATAAGGAGAGAGTTAGAGTATTACATGCCTTGATTTTATAATTTAAACAACCTACTTGATTCTTCTACTGCTCATGTGTCCTGTCTGTAAACTCTTCTCCAAACCTAAGCTAAAATCCATCTAGAGGGAGAAAGGTTTTAAAACAAATAAAATGTGAGCGAAAGGCTCAGCAAAACTATATTTTAAAAACATTAATTTTAAGAGAAAATTTTCAATATTCAAGAAATTATTAGAAAACATACTTGAATAAATGTGTAAAATAAAATTTTAATAAAATTAATCTTACCAAAATCGTTTATTAGTCGACTAGAAAGAATATTATTTCTTTTTCCTAGGCAAACCATATATATAACACTACCGTAGTGGCCTAGCTGGGTTTCGGGACCTGCCCCCAAGGTCGCACGCTACATGACCCGATCTCTGATACGGCATCATGCCCTCCTATATATATTTTCTATAATTATTAAAAATCTCTTTTATCAAGTATTTTCATTTTTATTCATTATGAGGTTTATTATGAAAATTACCTCAATCTACTGTTTATAAAAAAACAGCTAATGAAAATCTCTTTCTAATCACTTATTGAAAACATTTTGATAAAAATCCTTTTGAGGCCAAAATCTTTTAAAAAGTCAGTTACCAAAGAAAAGGGTAGAAGTCCTAACTCAATACTTATGCCATATCTTACACCATAATCCCGGCCTACTACACGTCAGCTTCGCGGAACCACAAACAACCTTAATTATATATAAACTAAGTTTACGAGTATCTAGTTTAAGATATTCTACGTTGCTAAACCATTTCATGGTGTCTTAGTGTGCCATTTGTATTTATAAAATCATTTTATAAGGTTGAAATCTCAATTGGGGTTCAAAACAATAAAACAGATGAAAAATAACAAAATTTTACTATGCTCGGTCGGCTTGCCGGTTACCTGCAGTTCGACCGGCCAAACTTGCAATTCAGCCTACTAAAAAACCAGGTCCTATCAGCTGAACTTTTCCAAGTTCAGCCTACCGGACGTATAAATCCGGCCTGCTGAACACGAAGTTCGACCTGCTAAACTGAAAAATTCTAAACATTTCCAAACATGGGTTCTCGGCCTCCCCATATCTAAATCTTTATTTCTACCTGTTTTTCTCAGTTCTCAGGCATGAGAAACATCAATAGTTGATAGAAAAACATTATAAAATACCTTTGAACCAATTTAAATGAGATTTGGACTAAGATTTTGAAAAATTCTAAAAATAGAGAAAAATAAAGAAAATAGGAAATCTTGATTCAAATCAGTTTTTGATCAAACAAAGCTTAGATTCTAGATGTTCTAAGTCCCTCTAACTTAGATTGATGATTTTCTAAGCTTAAAAAAGCTTAAATTTCAAAATGCAAGAAAAATTAAAAAATTGAAAAAGTTTTGAAATTGGGAAACTAACCTTGGATTTAAACTTTAAATCGTGTTTTTGGTTGCTCAATCATGCCTTTGAGCCTCCAATCCACTAAACCGAAGCTTAGGCTTGATTTTTGAAACAAAAATCTTGAGAGAAATAGAGAGAAAGAGAGACCAACAGAAGAGAGAGAGAGAGAGAGACAAGCGAGAGTGAGAAAGTGAGGAAGAGAATGAGCATAGGAGGGAGAGAGTGAGAGAATAAATAGAGAAAAATTGGGCGGTTTCACTGTGTGAAAACCGTGTGTCGCCCACAGTTTTATAAAATGGGCATTTTTCAACATTTGACAAATTGTTTTGTTTCAAAATTTAAAATAACAAACAAAAATAATTCAAAGTGATTAAAAATCATGAAAATAATAAAAAAAACATTAATTTAGAAATTCCACAAAATAACCAAATTAAGTTTAAACATTCATTATGGCACACTAATCCACCATTTTACACACTAATAACATTTAATTAATTTTGGGATGTTACAACTCTCCACCCCTAAAAGAAATTTCGCTCTCGAAATTTACGAATCGATTTAGAAACAAAACAAATGCGGACACAGCTCCTGCATATTTAATTCTAATTCCCAAGTGGCTTCATCAACCCCATGATGCTACCACATGACCTTTACTAACGGGATATTGCGACGACGCAAGATGATCACTTTCGATCAATAATCTAAATTGGCACTTACTCGTATGTCGTGTCTTCTTGAATCTACACATCATAAAATGAAACTATCTTAGTCTGCTTAGGCAGACACTTTTGAAGCATCGAACATGGAACACGTCGTGGACATGGGATATTAAGGAGGAAGGTTGAGTCGATAAGTAACCACATCTACACGCTGAGTAATCTTGAATGGTCCAATATACCTCGGTGCGAGCTTACCACTTACTCCAAATCGTGTGATACCTTTGCGAGGCAATTCCTTTAGGAGAACAAAATCTTTTGCCTCGAACTCCAAGGGTCGACATCTTTTATTCGTGTAACTCTTCTATCGACTCTAAGTTGCCTTCAATCGATCTCAAATTACGGCGACCTTTTCATTACCATTGTAAATTTCATCTGGCCCAAGAATAATATTGTCTTCCAGTTCAACCTAACACATCGGTGACCGACACGGTCATCCATATAGTGTTAAACGGTACCATACCAATGCTCGATTGATAACTATTGTTGTATGCAAACTCTGCCAGATGTAAATATTTCTTCCACTTTTCATCGAAGTCTAACGCACATGCAAGTAACATGTCCTTGAGAATCTGAATGACCCCCGCTCAGATTACCCATCAATTTGAGGATGAAATACTATGTTGAAATTCAAATCTGTACCCAAAGCCTCCTGAAAGCTTCTCCAGTACTTGGCATTGAATCTGGTGTCTCTATCTGATGTGATGGATAAAGGAACTCCAAGCAATCTTACTATGTCTGTAGGTAAAATTCCTTGAGAACCTTTAAACATGTCAACCTAAACGGGATGAAATGTGTCAATTTTGTTAATCTGTCAGCCACGACCCAAATTATATCATGCCTTTGCTCCGTCCTCAGTAATCCAGTAAGAAAATCCATAGTCACGTGCTCCTTTCCACCTTGGAGTAGAAAGTGGTTGAAGCTGACCTGCTAGCTTCTAATGCTTGACCTTCACTTGAAGACAAGCTGCACACTTGGCTACGTATTCTTGGACATCTTTCTTCATACCTCTCTACCAATATTGCCTCTTCAGATCACGATACATTTTCGTGCTTCCTGGATGAATAGAGAATTGAGACTTATAGGCCTCGTCCATTATGGCCTTCATCACTTCTGCGATTACTGGAATAGCCAGACTCTCCCTGAAATACAACAATGCATCCGCATGAATCCTCCATTCTTCAAATTTCTCTCCATTTTGAATTTGGGTCTAGATTCCTCGTAGATGCAGATCTTGCCATTGATTCTGCTTCACCATCTGAATGAGAGTTGGGGTAATCTCCATATGGTACACCAAGATATGATTGTAATCTTCGTAATACTGTAGCTCGTACTCACTTACTGTCGCGTCTCTTTTCTAATCTTCAAGAGCCAAACAAGCGAGAATCCCTAAAGACTTTCGACAGAGTGCATCTACGACTACATTAGCTTTCTCAAGATGATACTACAGCGCAAAATCACAATCCTCTATGTATTCCATCCACCTTTGCTGCCTCAAGTTTAGATCTCTCTAGGTAAACAGATACTTCAAACTCTTGTAGTGGGAGAAAACCTAGAATGTCGCCCCGTACATGTGACGACCCTTACTACGTGGCCGTCACTTGACTTAACGGGATCGTGAACTTAAACATACTTATTAATAAAGTATACAAATTTTGGAATAATTTTTTTTTTAAATGGATTCTTGCTGTGGAATCCTTGACATGAAACTTTAAAGGAAATAATAATTATTTCCCAAACTTAGTAACAATGATTTCCTACAGAGAATGAATTCTCAACATACAGCTTTAAAAGATGTAATAATCATTTCTCGAAAACTTAATTTCGTAACTTAACAAAATACATAATTTCTTAAACATGATAATAACGTAATAATAATCATTACGTTTTAACTTAATTATAATTTATAAATCATGATCCTTTACATAACTCATAACATTTATTTCTTGAAGCATAACTATAATAATTTCCTTAAACTTTTCCTTTTAAAACATAAGGATGGTTATCTAACAACTATTACTTTAAGGACATTTATTAATTTAAATAAAACTATTTTCAAAATAATTTTAAATTATATATTAAAATAAATCCCATTTAAATGTTCTTTAAAACTTTCTTAAAAATCATTATATATCATACTTATAATTTGACAACTTAAGCATAACGTATTAATATCTTAAAACTTAATCTTTTCAGAACTCAACATAATAATAATTACTTGAAACTCATTCATTTAAATCGTTACTTATTTTGGCATAAACTTGTATAAACATTTTCTTATTATAAATGCTCATATAATTTTCTCTCTTGAAAACTTAGCATATTCATTACATCAAATCTTCTTAAAATAGTCAAAACATAATTTCTTATAACTTAAACTCTTAAGTTTAAGATACTAATTTCTTAAAGCTTTTCCCTTAAACTTTCATAATAATTTCATAGAAACAAATCTATAAAATTCATTTCTTAACATAACGTAAACTTTAAAATCATTTGAACCAAGGTTGTGTAAACACAAGCTCAGTTTTTAAAGCATAACTACGTAAATTATTTACTTATTCATATGCACATATTTTTGTAAGATGTGAAGATATGAAATTTCGTAAAATAAAACATGCATAAATTCGTAAAATAAAAATGCGGAAATATTACATTGCGTGAGCGGTATCCATTCCCATCTTCACCATTCGTCCGCTGCTCACCACTGCCCATCAAGTGCCGCTGACAGGTTTTCTTACCTATAGCATGAACATACTTAAATGAGCTTTCGCTCAGCAAGTAGGAAATTAGTCTCGCAAAACGTAAATAAAAAACCATTTTATTAAAAATATGCATGAGCATTTTATGCTTGTTTATCAACTTGAATTATGCTTAATTATTTAAGATTTATCTTATCTTCTTACTTTGGGCCCGGTGATCGTACCAATTGCGCGCGAGTCTTGGGAAGTTAGGGTTCGCG
>CAMOHE010054730.1:12816-31527 GCA_946598075.1 Artocarpus hirsutus | reverse complement strand
TGTTCTTCACAGCGACCATCATGCTCTCAAGTTTATGAATTTCAAAAGGGGCTAAATCCGATACATGCACGATGGTTTCTCTTCCTCCAATAGTTCACTTTCGTGTTCAAGCACTGTTCTAGAGCTCTCAACAAAGTGGCCGATGCACTTAGTCGCCGAGCTACTTTGCTCACTGTTTTGCACTCTATTTTTTAAGATTTGAGGAGCTTAAACAACTCTACCACTGAAGCTAATTTTGGCTCTATCTGGGAGTCCTTTACACAATGAGCCTACTGGAGAGTTCCATATTCAGCAGGGGTACTTTTTCAAAGAGAATCAGTTGTGCATTCCGCGCACTTCCTTGCGAGGCTGATTATTCGGGACATGCACGTTGGGGGATTAGCTGCTTACCTGGCCTCAAATACGTTGGGAATTTACCCGCTTTGTCAAGTGTTGTGCTATTTGCCAAAGGGGGCACCCAAAACATGGGTCTATACACCCCGCTGCCTGTTCCAGCAGCTATATGGGAGGACTAAGTATGGATTGTCTTGGGCTTACCTAAAACACAGCGACATGTTGATTTGGTGCTCATCGTAGTTGATCGGTTCACAAAAATGGCCCATTTTCTTTCATGCAAGAAATCCACGAACGCGAGCTATGTGGCCAACTTGTTCTTCCGAGAGATAGTCCGCCTTCATGGCGTTCCTCGCTCTCTTACTTCGAATCGTGACTTAGGCTTAGGAGCCATTTTCGGCGGGTTTTGTGGAAGTGTTTTGACGCTACTTTACAATTTAGTAGTGCATACCATCCTCAAACTGACGGCCAAATTAAGGTTATGAATCGCACTCTTGGCACGATGATTCGGAGCTTAGCTGGTGGTCGTCCAAAGCAATGGGACCTGGCCCTTCCCCAAGCAGAATTCGCCTTCAACAATATGCCAAACCGTTTTACGGGTAAAGCACCTTTTGTTGTGGTTTATACTAAACCTCCTAAGCCTACTCTTGCTCTTCACACTGTGCTTAAGCCCAAGAGTCGCACCGCTGACAATATGGCCGAGCATATCACTCAATTCCACCGTAAAGTTACTGCAAATCTGGAGGCTGCCAACAGTTCCTATAAAGCCACTGTCAATCAACACTACCGCCGAAAGATTTTTCAAGTTGGAGACCTCCTCATGGTCCACCTCCGCAAGGAGCTTTTTCCAGATGGTACATACAACAAGCTCCAGCCAAAACGCTTTGGTCCTTTCCCGATCAAACAGAAGATTGGTGACAATGCCTATGTCCTTGAACTCCCACCTTCCTTGCAGGTCTCCCCTACTTTCAATGTGGCTGACCTCCATGACTATTTTTCCTCCTGATGAATCTCCTGTTCTTGTGGACAACTCGGGTCGAGTTCTTTCTCAGTGGAGGGGAATTGATGTAGTGTATTGTTCCCGTACGTCGTTTAGTTATTATGTGAGTTGTAATAATGGGCCTTAGCGCTTGTCGTTTATGTGGACTTATGTCGCTTCCTTTAGTTATGTCTTTTCTATGTCGTTTTACTCTTTTAGTTGTCTCTTAGACCAAACGCTTCATGCTTGTTGTCGTTTGGCACGAGTATTTTGCAGCTTGCAACAAGGCTCCTTCGGCAGAGGGGAGAAGGCAGTTGTTGAGTATTCTAGACTTGATTTGTTGCCTTGAATGACAAGTCATGTTCTGAGTAGCGCATCGCTCTTGACCCGTTTGAATATCTTGTGTTGTTTTATAGTTGCTCCGTCATCTACCCCTCAAGAAAATGGAATATCTCAATCATTATACAAATTTTAAGCCTAGATTGGTTTTCCAATACAAAATTCTAAAAATTGGAACCGAGGGATGCCCTTTCATAATTTGGTGGTCTATTGCTAACATTACAAACATGTCTGTCTATCAATTGGGAGTCCTCCCCAGTCCTATGGAGACAAACAAACATTGTTCTGCTCATCTTTTATTGTCATTATTAAAAGCACAACTGACCAATCAGTGAATATAATAAGCTCTAGCTGTCCAGCACATCCTAAGGTTATAGTCCTACAGACATCAGGGTCCCGTTCCCCCCGCAACTGTAAGGTCATCATGAATCAGATGGTGATTGATGGTTTGCACAAAAAAAATTTTTCATTTCTCTTGATTACAACAAGAGTCTGATCTTAAAAGACATTAGAAGAAGAAAAAAAAAAAAAGAGAAAAAAAAAAAAGAAAGAAAAACTGTACAAAAAATTGGACATCCAGCTTCAAAGGCTCTCTCTCCTCCTCAGACTAGAAGTAGAAGCCCTTCCCCCCACCGACAGCAAAATCACCGGTTACATTAATTTACTTTGAGAAATTTAATTCTGTATAAGAGAATCCATGATGCTTAAGCTCTTAAGAATTCATGAAAATTTTTTATACACAAATCACCTTTGCTACTACCTGATGTAGTAGAACATGTAGAAGTAGCCGTGGAAGAAGCAGTCAATAAGGTGGAAAAAACTAATGATTGATTGAACCAGGAGCTCCATTTTGCCGCTCAATAGTGTTTGTTATCATTCTGAGCTGAAATTTAATTCCTCAATGGCAATGCACAGTTCTGATTTTGCTCCATTATCGGTTTTATTCTCCTCGGCCTCGTTCTTGATACCGTTCTCATCCTTTCCTTCTGATGCATTCAGACACTCCTGAAATCTGAAGCAGCTGATGAGATGGTCGTTTGTGATTCCCGCAGCCTGCATGAAAGAGTACACAACCGTTGGCCCTACACTTCGGAAACCCCTCCTCACAAGGTCTTTGCTTATCACATCGGCTTTTGGGGTTTTGACAGGCACCTGGCGAGGATAACGGAACCTGCTTACAATAGGCTTCTTGTTCACAAAGCTCCAAATGTAATTATCAAACGATCCAAACTCATCTATGACCTGGCATTTAGCAAAACCTGCAAAAAGTTAGTTCCAATGGCAATAGTAGAAAGCAACTGAGGGGAAGATCAATTCTGGCCCTCCACTAAACAAGTCTTAGAACAGTTGGTCAATGGCTAGGAAAGTGTTAGGTCAATAAAATTATTCAGAACTAGCCAAGTAAACGAGCTGGCTTGCTGAAAAAAATAAGGAATTAGGTTGCAAGTGCTACTTTGGAGATAGAATAATAAAGTTAGACTCTATCGTCGGCCACTGATGAAAAAAATACAGGACCACCATTCAACTACTTTTCACCTAACCCACCTGATTAAATGATCGCTAAGCATCCATTTTATGTCATTTAATTGCTTGTAGAAACAACTGCAAACATATATGGTCCATAGTCTATGCGAGAAACCGATCACAGTACAAAATTCATACAATGATTGCGGTGGGACAATGTAGCACTTCATTCACGCGAGCATTTTACTTTTTTAAGTTCCACCAAAATCAGGCAAAATAAATTAATGATCCCAACTAATAATTTACGGAGCCTGCATATGTATGTACCTTGGATATAAGCGTTTTCAGCGGTTTGGATCTAAAGAACATCAAAAGAAAAAAATGTACCTTAGATATTTGCCGTGCATTTTCAATAATACCACGTAATTTCAGCTCTGACAACAGGGAGCTTGCAGTGCTTCCTGGTGCTATTATCTTCTTCTCATTCAATTTTGAGACGGCAACTGGATCAAAATCTGCAAAAACTTCCCTGCAAAATGAAGTTTGTAAACAAAAATGTATAAAGGAATGGCATTGAGACGGTACCACAAGTGAGAAGACCAATATCTTTTATAACATCCTTATAAGAGTATCCACTGAAAATAAACTGAAACAATAAAAAAATACCTAAAAATGTGTCTTTTACTTAAAATGGCAGGCCATGTAAGTTCAGCCAATGCACCAGAAAGAACAAGAAGCTCAAAAAGTGTCCTGTACGTGGTCAAGAAGATGAAGCAGACAGACTGTCAATTAGATAGGCAAAGGACCAACCATTGCGATCAATGCAGATGTGAATAAATAGTTAACACATACTTGTCATCATGTACTGGAACCCCCCATTCTTCATCGTGGAAAGCAGCATACATTGGCGCTGATTTTAACAAACAGTAACTTTGTTAGGAGCAAAATATCTGAAAGAGAAAAAGTAGCTATCCATGGTAACAATTGACCAACACCAAAAAAAAAAAAAAAAAATCAGAGCAAAATATAATTAGGGATTCACAAATTGTATTGGAACTAATATACCTCTTTCACTCTTCAAAAAATATACCTCTTTCAAATTTTTTTTCTCTAATCACTCTTTGCACCAATTTGAGGCTTAAACTTGAATTTTTTCCAGACCAAGGAGCTAGAAGCCTAAAGTATTTTCTATCAATTTAACAGACATACTAAATATTGAGCAGAACTAAAGCACTCAATCATGTGTCCTTTTCTTCTTTTTTCAAAAAATAAGCATACAAACTAGGTTCTCTTGGTTACAAAATTTCCATAAAATTTTCTCCCAATTCTTAGTGTGACCTCAAAAAAATAAAAATTGAAAATAAAAAACTGTCTTTAGCCGCTAGAAAAGATGTATATGGAAAAGATGAAAATGGTAAATAACAAACTGTCTTTAGCCATCATAAAAGATCTCCAAGAAAAACTAAATCAACCATTAACTGTAAATAAAATTCATTTTCCACCACTTTCATATTTTCATTATATCCTACTTAGAGCCATAACCTCCAAGTCAATCAAAGCCCTTCCAGTCAATTGATACAAATGATGATTTTGTTCAATTGAGCCGGTTAAGCACGGCTGGCAATTGAATCATGTTAGCTTAGGGCTTATGATGAACTAAGCAATTTGCAAGCACTCTATTGGACAGAAGATTAGCATTGATACAGCTCAATGCATATCAATGAAGCCAAAATCCAATGCTAAACAACAAGGGCTTTTTCAGCATATGCACAAAGAAAAGTATACAGACTGCCGATTCTAATTTAGTAACTTAATTCTACGACAACCATATAAAAAAAGCACAGAGCAATCTACCCTCCAAGACTTTAAAGTTTATCCTACTTCTCTTATAAAAAACACCGGGTGGATTGAACAACAATCAATTAAAAAAAACATAAATAGTGCCACAAAATTAGGTGTTTTCACTGAAATCAAAGAAATGGGAACAAACCAGTATTAGGCGTCACCCAAGCACACCTCTTCTTTTGCTGTGAATCATCCGGAGAAGACTCCAACCCTCCATCAGAAGCAATGCTTCTCGTCCTCGAAATGTACTGCTTCCGCCTGCTCCCTGTGCTATAAGACCGAGTCAGGAGCCTGCCTGTAGATGCTCGACTGTGGAACGAATCTGTGGATGCGTCAGATGAGCAAGAAGCATTCAGAGACAGGTTAGAATGCAACAACTGCTCATGCCGGCGGAGAACTGAAGGAACACTTGAAGAATGTGGCTGGGGAGAAGTAGCAGCAGTGGAAGACACTTGACGGGTCTTCTTCTTCTCCTCGGACAATGTGATCTCATCAGGCGATTTATCGACTTTTCTCGGTGTCTTTGCAGTGGGTTTTCGTGTGCTACTCCACATACCAGTCTTATTTCGGGCCAGTCCAAGCACAGGCCTAGACTCTGAATCGGCCACATTCATTGACCTCACTCTTGGAGCTCCTGACATTGATGGGGCAAAAATAGTAAAACCTTTTGGCTCTCAAGAACAAAGCCTCTTTTCCTTCTTTTCTTTTTTTCCAGAGAGAAACAATTTCAATCTTCCCCACAGAAGGTTTCCGGTTCTAGGGAGTCCTTTTGTAATACTAATCAAATGTTAACATTGCTTCCAAATTCCAAAAAGCCACCAGCAAAATTAGCTCAGATCACTGCAGAAAGCTCAATAAAGGTGAAATCACAATGCTTCCCTACAGGCACGTCCATTTGAATTTGGAACCAAGGCTTTCCTCAATCTGTCAACACAGATCTCTTAACTCTTAGACCCCACAAAGTTAACATATTTGAATTCAGCCCTTAGCAAAAAAATAAAAATAAAAAATAAAAAATCGTCAAACTTCGAAATCTTTAAGTTTCAACCAAATCCCTCAAAACAAAAGCCTTTTTTTCCCCAAAAACCTAATTTTCAAATTAGCCTAAAACCCTTGAATGGAAAGACACATTTAGGAATTATTAATAAAGCAAGGAAAGAAAAATAACAGTAAAGGGAAAATGGTTTCACCTTTTGATGCCAAAGGAAAAGGCTTTTCGACTTTATACGAACAAGCTGGGTAATTCAAGGAAACAAGAATATATTGTTAGTGAAAAGCGAGAACGAAAATGAGCTTTCAAAGAGCCTCGAAGCACAGAGATTCCCATTTTGCAGTTTGTAGAAAAACGAGAGGAAGAAAAGGAGGGGTTTCTGAGTTCTGACTGCAGCTCTCTCTCTTCTCTTCTCTTCTCTTTCTCTCTCTAGAAAAGAAAAAGGACAGCAGAGAAATGAAACTGCGCCGTTTCAGTCTCCCCAGCACAAGGGAGAGAGAAAAGCTGACAACACGGCGTGTCTCTTTGCAATTGTTCTCATACTTTTTCCGAGAAAATGATGAAAGGAGCAGGAAGAAGAAATTTTCCCGAGAAAATGCAGGAGCAGGAGGAAAGTGATTATTGCATGTATCCCAAGTGAAGAGCTGACGAGTTTTTCGATCTGAGGACTTGGGGTTTTTTTCTTTGCTTGGCTCTGTAAAATTTCATAGAGAGAGAGAGAGTCGGAAGTGCCAATGAATGGAAGCCAGAGAAGGATAGAGAGAGAAGGATTGAGATTTGTTTGTCTTGGATGACTTGGACAGCCGGTTGGGACATACGGTTTACTGGTTGTAGCCGGTTGATTTTGTGATGCTTTTTCTAGTTTTTCATTCGGGGTCTTTCTATTATTTCTCATTTTGAGTTTGAGGAGGATAAACGTTGGACTTGGACTTATTAAAGTTTAGGTGGATTGATTTTATATTTAACATACTTAATAAATTTAAAGTTTAAAGCTAACTTATTTAATTAAAATTTAGATGAATTAAGTAGGTTAATTAGGTTAAATAATATAAAAAAATTAAAAATTAAGAATTAAACTCAAAATGAATTAAAAAACTAAATATTATAAAATATTAGCCTTATAAAAGTTTAAAATTGTCTCAATAAGTTAAACCAACATTAAGATAACATCTTCGTAATACAAATTCAAATCAAACACATTGTCATAAACAAATAAATAAACCATAATAAAAACCAATACAACAAAAATACTAAGAAACATCAACTAATATAATGCATAACTGTCAATCCCTAATTCCAAACACCTCTACTCAAATAACATCTGCATTTGTAATGCAAGATCTATCATTTGATATAACATAATAAGCTTCCATTATTAATATAAATACAAAATAAATAATGCATATATTTTTTTGTTAAAATGTATTGGTTAACTTCTTATATTTCTAACAAGGGCATTTATCAGAAAAATAAAAAGTAAGAAGAACCAAAATAAAAAATAACAATATGCATTTTAAACTTTTCAATTGTTATGGTATTGCTTCTTTTGTTACTTTCTACTAAATTAAGAATTTGAATTTGAGAGATTTGTATTAAGATGTGAATAAGATTTAAGACTATAGATTAGTAAGACATTTAGCTTAATTATGTTTCTAAAATTAAAGTATAGTTGCACTTTTTTGAAGATTCTTTATATAACTTGATCTATATGTATAAAGACATTAATTACATTGATAATGATACTATTGATTTCAATCTATTATATAAAAATTTAATACTAGTATATCCAATAAATACAACAATATTGTGGGACTGTTATTCTTCTTTTTTTAGCTTAGAAATAAGGGATTCAAACTGTTCTTTTTTAGGCATAATAGGGTGTGATTTTATTGTTAGGTTATGTCTATAATCACAAATCATTATCCTCCTTTAAATAAATGAAATCTCAAAACTTATGACATTTTTTGCTTAATATTAAATAAGGTAGCTATCTTAATCATGATTCTATATTTAAGCAGAAGATCGACGCGGGGAAAGCCAGAGAAGACAACCAGTGGCCGTCGCCAAGGAAATATAGAGATTGTTTCCTAGAAAAACCAGGACCGTCACCGAGTCTCGCGACACCAAATACCTTGAGAGAAATTAAAAATATATATATAAAGAAATTTTGTTCTTGGAGAAACAAAAAAATGAAGCGAATATGCAATCAAACACAAATGGATAAGTATTATTGTTATAATCTAAACTTTTCATTATTGATCTAACGTTTAACGTTCATTTTCACTTCGTGGCAAGCTGTTGGTAAAACGAAAGAATTTTCTTTTTTTTTTTTTATTTTGGTTTTTTTGCCATCATTTAAATAAATAAATATCCATTAATGTGTCTTTGGTTGAAACATTTTAAGTGGTTTTAAATCTATAGTTTGACACTAACAAACATGTATTAGATTTAATAAACAAAACGATAAAGATTGTTTAAAATTGGTTAAACTGTAGTTTTAAAAACATTTTTTGAAAACTTGACCCTCCTCAATTTCTAACCGTTTGAAAGATTTTTTTTATAATAAAAATTTTTCCTTTTCTCATTTTCTTTCATAAACAATAGTTCCAAACACCAATTCTCTGATGTAATATTTTATTCTCTCTTTAAATTTTTTACATTCTAAATATCGGTTCAAAACTATCATTTAAACCATATGATTTAAGACTATTAGTTCAAACCATAAAATTCAAAACCGCACCATTCTGTACCTACATACCAAAAGAAGCCTAAGACGGCTTTCTCCTCAAATGTATATGTATTTAAAAGGATAATTATCTTCCAAATCAAAAAAAATACATACACCAATACTGATGATGGTGATCTTATTACATAGGAACACTCAATCCCAATCCTAAACCAATTCCACTAATAAATTCTAATGAAACGTACAGAGGGATACAACGTGCGCCAAGTTCCCACAAAGGGAAGCAGAAATGGCGTATTGATAATAGAGCATCCAAATGGCTACTTCAGCAAATCTGCTACGGTCAATGGAAACTTCCATTAATCGATACTAAGAGACCTTAATCACAGCAGTCACCCACATCACCATAGAGGACTAACTCTAATAAGCTGGACTCATAACAAAACCCAAAGGGTGGGGAAACCAATCATGTTATTACAGATTGAAAATGAAAACATAAAAGAAACACAAACGCAGACAAACATCTATTAAGCAAAAATGTTGTTTATCTATTACTAAAAAGAAGCCATTGGAGTCGATCCAACCACCATGAGCAGAGGGATTGGAAAACGCAGCAATGAGTAGAGCCGAAACATCAAAAATTAAGATAAAACCCAACCGGCGCGTGATAGTGGTGTGCCGTTGGCTAGCATGAATCCCACTTGGAGTGATCTTGCATCAAGGGAAACACAATACCCAAGTCGTCAAGTTACCTAGAGTCCAACATGCTTCACGCCGATGAAGCCAGCCACACCACCCGCTCCATGGACCCAAAGCCCCCGAACAACCGAAGGTCTCTCGCTGGTGAAGAACTCAAACATTCGAATACCTTCCATCTGCAATATACAACGTCTCTTCACCTATTCTGTTCAACACGCAGCCACACCAAAGGAGCCTTAGGGTTGTTGGCATCCAGACGCTACCATAAACATTGTCCCAGCCTGCATTGGAAGCACTCCCCTTCCCCATCGACACTTGAACTCCACCCCCACCCACCCATGAGCCGAAACCGCTCCAAAACTGCCTTTATCTAGGAAGTCTAATGCCATACCACGAGGTTGAACATCCATAAGCCAATGCAAAGGTGGCGACAAAGTCCAACCCTTCACACACAAGGCGGCACACCAAACTCTTAAGAAGAAAGAGGAAACCCTAGCAGAAGAAAACCCTAACGTCGATGTAATAATAGCCTTACACACACTACATTTTGACCATAAAATATTTACATCAGTTATCAAATAAAAATGGATACCGCAAGTAACACAAACGTTGTGTCTATGCTTATAATAAATTTGTTTTTTAATTTCTTTCCTATCTTAAGCAAACTTCTTTATGAGCTATTATAATCGATGGAACACAACAAAAATGGCAAATATTAACTATTGACCCAATTAGCAATTGCTTAGCAATTAATTAATTTTCGCTGTTTTCTCTTCAAACTTGTAAAATGATGTGTGCGTTTTGGATGTTGTGAAACAATAGATTCCTTATAAAAATTATACGCCACCAATTATTAAGAAGGTTCATTGACGATTTCTATAAAACAGACTTTTTTTTTTTTTTTTGAAAATTATGATACAGACAATGGACGTCCATGTAGTTCTTTGTTATAATTTAATATTGACGATATTGGTTTCATTGATTGATAAGAGAATTGACACCTCTCTTACCAATTAAAAACTCTAATTCTACTTAGAATTAAAAATATACCAATAAAAATAAATAAAAATACAGAAAATTTATAATGGTTTATTCTCGATGTAAGAGCTATGTCTATTTTAAGCCGTTACATAATAGTTCACTATGATAATAAAAAAGTTATAAGAAAAAAATTACACATACTCTCTCTAGAATTTTTCTCTAGCCTCACTATAAAGAAAAGAACACAATACATCTATATATAGTTTTCAACAAGCAAGGATAACAAAGACCAAAAAACGTAAAACACGAACTTTGGCATGCCAACATGCATGGCAATGCGAGATTTGTCTCACACTACGATTTTTGTAGTGCTCCGCACAGGGCTGCATGCCTTTCTCTCCGCAGGGGCGCGTAGCTTCTATCTTTTCTTGTGGCCGTATGATTCCCGAAATCCTCTGCATAAAGTAATATTTTAAAAGACGTTGAATTTGGCTCTATATTTAACAACACAAACCAAAATAAGACACATATCACATGCTAGTTTTGATTGACTAATACTATGTTTAGCATCACAACATAGAGTCATTAAGAAAAATTAAGGAAAAGAATATAAAAGAGAAAAAGTTGCAGAGTAGGATGAAGAGAAAACAAAATGCACAAGAAAGGTATGTCGTTTCCTACCTCTTGAGTTTGGATAAGTTGAGTGAAAAAACAGAGAGAGAGAGAGAAAGATTTCATTATCGGATGAAAAAGACAACTGCAATGCGGGCATTATAAGTCAGGTTCATAGTAGTTTTCGATAATTTAATGTTTTCATGCTTCTAGTTGAAACCCTTTTTTAAAAGGCATATAAATAAATAAATAAATGAATAATATTAGTTCACGGCAATGTCTTCAAAATCAAATGTGACATAGAGTTCATTCTTGGAAAAAATGTGCATGTACTTATATATGGGGGTCTAGAAGGAACAAATGCAAGCAACAGGTGCAAATCGTCTATTAGTGTAATTTGAGTGACAACCACCCTTCGATTGTTCATTGATAGTATCACATATGGACAAATCAAGACGCAAACATTTTGAGCATGTCGCGGCCTGAAAAAAGGTTTTCTTCTTTCTCAAACAAAAGAAATAAGGATTATACAACGTAAGAAGTAAAGGGTATGCCGTACCATTTATTTTATATAACAATAACCTTAAAAAGGATAAAATTGATTTGCAATAGGCAAGTTTGTTGGAACAAACATCATGCTAGACTTCTCTGTTTTGTATGTTATACCAGTTGAGATCAAGCGCTTTGTACATGTAAATCCCATATAAATGTTGTGCATATTCTTTTTAGGGTAAATAACTCTATTGGTCCACAATCCTTTTAAAAAAGTATAATTTGGTCTTCAACTTTTTTTATTTCATTAGGTCTAACCATTTAAAAAAGATGTGATTTGGTCCGCAATCATTAAGTTTAACCATTAAAAATTGTTGATTATCATTTTTAATTGAAATCACTAAATTGCCCTTTGAATCATTTTTTTTAATTAATTGTTGATTATCTTAAGAATCTAAAAATAAAATCCTTTCAAAAAAATCTGAAACAGAAATAAATTTTTGTCTCTCCCTCTCCTTCTCTTGATCCTTCTCTCTCTCTCTCTCTCTCTCAATTTGGGTGGGGCGATTGGGTGGGGTGTACGACAAGATGGCTGGCAACGAGCGGGAGGGAGGCCCAAAGAGGCTAGTTGGGCTCATTGTGAAGGGGGGCCGCCGGAGTTGGGCCTGGTTGTGCATGACGGGAAGGTAGGGGCAGGCATGAAGGGGGTGGTTGGGCTCATCGGGAAAGGGGGCAACTAAGGTTAGGCCTGATTGGGCACGACGGGAAGCTAGGGGGCAGGTGATCTTACTAGGTTGGGGGTCGCTGAGTGGATGTAGGCGGACGTAATGTGTAATGCAGTCATGGGGTGAGCAGCAAGGGGGTCAGGCGAAGGGAGGCTGGGGGGTAGTGGTCCTTGTTTGAAAAGAATTTGGTCTAATTTTTTTGGGAAAAAAATATGATTTTAATAGTATATGTTTATTGTTTTTACCTTTTTTAATGTTTTTATGTTTTAATTTTAATTTTCTTAAAATATATTAGATATTTTACTAAAATACCCTTACTAAAGTGGTCAAAGCATTTTTTTTAACGGTCAAACTTAACGACTGGAGACCAAAAGTACCTTTTTTAAATGACTAGACCCAAGTAAAAAAAAAATAAAAGATTAGAAACCAAATTGCGCCTTTTTAAAAAAGTTAGAGATCAATCGAGCTATTTACTATTTTTTCATTTAAAAGTATTTAAGTTATAGTTTGGATTTTTTAAATTCTATTTAAAAGTAATTTGTTACTTTCTTTGAAAAACAAATTGCAATTTTGTAGTTGATACAGGAATATTTTGTTCATGAAAATAAAAAATATTATATCATAATCAGATCAATTGTGTACAGTATTCAATTTTTGGTAGTTTGGATTCCTTCTTTTCCACTGTTCATCTACTCCCAACTCAGATATTATTATTGATATTACTACAAGTTCTTTTTTTTTCCTCTTTATAAGTTCTTTTTTTCCTCTTATTAACTAATGTTATATTTATTAGTGTTATATGCTTATTAACAAGCTCCTAGAATTCCAAAATTACTATTTTTTTTAACAAACTTCTTGCTTTTCACAAATCTTCCTTCTATTTTTTTTTTCTTTTTTTGGCATTTAATTTATTTTTAATTATACTATATTACCTTTTTTCCACATCAAACTTTTGCTACCCAAACGCGAATTCAGTTCAAACTATAGTTTTTAACACTCTACTAAACACAAATTTAGTTCAGATTCTTTATTCGGATTAAAAAAACAAACTATACATTCAAATGTCAATTTGGACTACTATTTGAAGCGCATAGTTTAAACTTTTTTGTTCAAATAAAGAAAGTTCAAACAAACACCTTTGAGACCAGGGAAACAAATGGAGCCTTAATCTTCTTAAGTGCCTCTACAAGTTTGAAGCCTTAAATTCCAATTTAATGTTCATGGCCTTCTTTGCATCAGTACCCTTGATAACTAAATAGTAAGTATTTTACTCACAAATCAAGTATTTCTTAAGCTTAAACATTATGAAAATCCTCAAGCTATTATGTTAGTTAGATGTTTTTGGTGTTATTTTACATAAAATAATAAAATTAGAAATAAAGGGAGTTTATGCATCATCTTGGAGCAAAAAGCAGGCCAAAAAAAATGCCAAAACAGTGCCCATTTGTGTAGCTAGGATAACGGCCGGGCACTGCAGCCCCAAAAATTTTGGCTGCAACCCCAGCAACCCAGCATTGCAAAAAACGGGCATTGTAGTGCCCAGTTGAGTGCACGACTGCATGCTATATTTCTCTGTAGCCCCACATGCATTGCGTAGACATGCATCCTTGATGCACCCCCTTGTGTAGTAATTTGTCTTCAAGGGCTAATCTAACCCTAAATTTTGATCCGACAATCCCAAATGAAGCTAAAATGAAGCCCTACCACTTAAAAACCCTAAAGACCCAAAAAGAAAAGGAGAGCTTCTATTTTTGGAGGAGGAGACGCAACTACCAAAGGGGATTTGGAGCTAATTCCAAAGAAAGGATGGGAAAAAATAAAAGAAAAAAAGTATATTTCTCCTATTTTTAGTTTAGGATTTAAATTTTATTTTTAAGTTTAGGTTTGTATTTCCAATAAATCATCATAGGAGAAGTATTTGGAGATCAAGAAGTATGAGAGGAGAAGATAAAGAAGAGCTTAGAGGCTGTGACAACTCCAATTTGGTTTTTTTCATTCCTACTCTCTTCTTTGTATTTTTGTGATTTGTAAATGTCGAACCTTTGATGTTGACTTGTTTAATTTTACTTATGGAATAGTTGTTCTTCTAGAGCCTTGATTTTGCCGAATTATGAATTGTTGATTTGTTTTAAGTTGTTTGTCATGGTTTATTTGTGTTGTCTCACACTAAATGCTTCTCGTTTATTTCGCCAATGAATTAGATGATTTTAGTATGTGGAGTTTGATGCTTGAAAGATGGCAATTCCATGTATGGATTATAAAAAATGCAACCTAAGCGACTATAAGATCAAGAGATTTATAGTTCCTTTGTAGTCATTAAAAGAACTAGAGCTTGATAAATGCTAACTACTCAATTTTAGGTAGATATATTATAATTGATTTTTTAAGCATATTATATAATTTGATGCTCGAGAGAGATAATTGGGTCAATTAAGAATTCCTGACTAATGCATTATGAAATTCACTTAATAATTAAATTAGCACGTATTAATTATAGTGAAATTGATGCTCTAGTATTTTTAATTAATCATTTTGTCACTTTATTTTAATTGTTTAGTTATCTTAATTAGTTTTTTTTATTCATTGTTTATCTAGTCATCCAAATAATTTTAGAGCCAATCAATTTCGGTACTTAATGCAAAGTAAATACAATCCTCATGAAATCAATATTCGTATACTGCTACACTTTATTACTTGCGACCATATATGCTTACACGCGTAACAATAACTTCATCAATATCATGTGAGATCACAATCAAGTTCAACTAGCTCAACCCGAAGGCTTATCATTAATACCTATTGGGTTGTTAAGCAACTCTCTCATTATGATAAACCTTCCTAGGTTATTGACTTTGTTTTGGCTTTTCTACCACAATTGGAATTCCTTCCACATCCAAAACCTCCAGATTGATACTATCAATCGTTAAGTCCTTGACTAGTAAAATGCTTTAGGATTCAAAGTCCTATATGTAACTTTCCTCAAAGGATGTCACATGTGTAGAAACTAAATGTTTATTTTTCTTTTGAATTATGGAATATTCCATATTTTATCCCTATAGGGGCATTTAGTGTGCAGTAATCTTAAGGGTGGGAATAAGAATCTACAAGATTCTCACATTTAATATAAGAATTATGATTTTTAGATTCCTAAGAAGCTTAATCCCATGGGATTTACTTAACCTTATTTTGGGATAATCTAAATCTCACCCAATATGGTGATATTCATATTCCTAGGAATCTAAAGACCATGAGGATGATAAATAAATTATAAAATAAATAATATTATTTTACTTAAATAATTTACTTAACCTCATCTAAATCACATTTTTTTTCCATGATGATAATAAATAAATAATATAAAATAATATAAAAACATAAATGTTCATAATATTATTAGAACTTAATATTATTATTTAATGTTAATATTAATATAAAATAATGCTATATTATAAAGAATTATATTTTTTTACTATTTATATTCATATTCATATGCATACCCATATATTATATATTACTTACCATATACATTATATATATAATATTTTAAATAATTTTATTATTATTAAAATAATAATTTGATAATGAGGATAATAATAACATTAACAATAATAACAAAAGTATATTACATATACAATATTTAAGTAATATGTTATTATTAATTAATACTACCATATGATATATATAAATACTATAATATAAATAAATTAAAATAATTTACTACTATATATTATATAATATAAATATAAATGTTACATTAATATAAAATAATAATAATTTAATAATAAGAATAATAATAACATTAACAATAATATTAAAAATATAATAGTATAATATCAATATGAATAGTATAACAATAACATTCATAATAATATCAATATTAAATTATATTAATAATATTATTATTATAATAAATATAAAATATAATTAACTATGTATAATAATTTTTTTATAACAATATATTTATTTAATGTTAATATTAATAAAAAATAATAATATATTATCAAAAATTATATTTTTATTATTATTTATATTCATATCAATATATTATACATTATATACAACATTTTAACATTAATATATTGTTAAATATTAATCCTACGATTATTATAAATTAATATTTTTATATAATATAAATATAAATATTATATTAATATAAAATAATTACTATTTAATAATAATGATAATAATAACATTAAAAATAATAACAATTTAATAGTATAATATCAATATGAAAAGTATTATTAATATTCATAATAATATTAATGTTAAATTATATATGATATTCTTTTATTATTCTTTGTTATTATTATTTAATATAAGTATGAACATACTATGTTGATGCATTTAATATTAATACCACAATTTTGTTTTGTCAATTATATGAGATCCCTATTATAACTAAACATAGTAATATATTATTTATAGGAATCTACTAGAAGATTAGCGTGTACAACCAAACACGATAATATTAGTTTTCTGGGAATTATATTGCCTACTATCACTTTTCTAGGAATATGATTCTTATTGATTATTGTATACCAAACGCCTCTATAGGATATCCTATAAAAATCTTCTGAACAAGATTCTAACTTCTAAGCTTCCTCATCTAGAATACGTCCCCAACCTTAAAACTTCCTTAGTCAAAATATCATTTAGAAGATAACATGTAATTTACAGTTCATATCCCAAAAAGGATATAAATAATATTGAATAGCTCATCATAGACCGTACTATATGCAACATGGTCTTATTTCTTCTATCCACCATAACATTCTATTCTAAAATTCTCGATATTGTCAAATGGGAAATAACTCCATTCTTTAAAAAGTGTCCTGTAGACTTTTCGGAGAAGTATTCTTCACCTCGATCTAATCAAAGTGATTTTATGAGTTTACTCAGTTGCTTATCCATTTCTGCATAATTTACTTGAACTAGTCAAAGGTTTTACCCTTATAGAGCATTAGATATACAAAATCCAAAAATAAGTAGTCGCCTTTAAAAGTTACAAAGTACTCGTACTCTCTGCGTGCCAGCGTTTTCATGTGAACACAAATGTCTAGTTACACCATGCCTAGGACTTCTTTGGCTCGATTTCCTTTAGCCCTAAAAAAAGCCCTTCGGTTTTTTAGCCCTCCAAACAAGACTCACAGTGGAAAAATTTCCATCTCTAAGAAACTTAAAGAACCACACTTTACCAACCTCTATAACATATTAAGGCCTTTGTGACATAATAGTAAATGCCTAAGATATGTCTTATTAGATTTAGAAATTTAACTTTGTTATAGTTATCAATTAATTAGGTGCCAAGTAGTATGTATATCTTTGGTTTGATAAAGTAAAGATCTACCAAAACCCTAAACTCATCATGAAAATAAAGATTTATTTCTCCCACTACTTCACTTAATCGCAACACCCATCTTGAGCGAGAAGCTCCTGTCAAGCAGACTTCTCATTTCTTATGTAAAGAAACATATTAGAGGCACTAAAATCTATAACCGATAAGTCATTTAGAATCATCCACTAAACAAATTTCAATATACAATAGATCATCCATTTCTTCTTGTCCTACCCACACCTAGAGATCCATACAATCCCTCTAAAAAGTAACAAACTTTCTCCTAGTAAAAGCATGAAGCTTTCTTCGAATCCTTCTTATGAGCTTATTCCTACTTGTTCTTCTAGCTTATCTCATTAGTGGGATTTAGAAAAAGTAGTAACTACTAATGCCTCAACACCACTTAAATTAATGTTCCCTCTTTTGAGCACAATCTCAAAATGCTTAGAGATCCTTTCTTATTCTTGTTTTCAGCAATTTTTTAAAGGTCACCTCTATGTTAGGTGTTGGAATCTATGTTGGCTCCATTTGATTGAACATCAACCAAATAACTATGCATAGTGGGAACACATTCCTAAATAGTAATTCGACGCTCCTGCTTATAATTCTTGAAATTTAAAGATAACCATTTGTTTGACCAAGAGAACTTAGCCTTCAATTATATCCTTTAGATTATCAATGATCTGCCTAGTAGTCATTTAATCTTCATGTTGCTCTTTAGAGATTACCTGATGTGTTCTCTATCGTAGTAGACTATCTCATTAGAATATTGCTAGCAATTCTAGGCCTAGAACACCCATTAGGATCAAGCCATTTAGGTTCAAGTTTGCAAAGTTTCTTTAGTATGTATTTGTGTTTCTTGCATGTTATGTTCCTTTTTTCAATCGTTAAAGTTCTCCTGATTAGGGTCTTTATTAGATATCATATATAATGAGTTAAGTGATATTTTTGTATAATAAATATATAACATGTATCAATAGTAAGCAAACATAACAACATTCGTTAATATGAACATATAATAATACAAGCATGTTTATGTGCAAAATCTTGAAAACACATACATTATAGCGATAAAGTATAGAAATTTCAGAATAATTTTTTTTTTAAATGGATTCTTGTTGTGGAATCCTTGACATGAAACCTTGAAGGAAATAATAATTATTTCCCAAACTTAGTAACAATGATTTCCTACAGAGAATGAATTCTCAACATACAGCTTTAAAAGATGTA